>CM043704.1:99661872-99914372 GCA_023935145.1 Bretschneidera sinensis
ACATCTCAAGATTCTCAACCACACATTTTTTGTCAGGATTCTCAACAACAGATTTGAAGTCCATTACTCCTGTCTTTTCTTCTTCTTCCTTCTTGAAGGTCAAGGCTAATCTTTTCTTCATTTTTTTCTTTTATCTCTAACCAGGACTTTCTCTTTTCTCCCCCTCTCTATTACTCTTGTCGTCCTTGCATGTCGGGGGTTGAGAAGTATAAAGACAGAGACAAATTCAACTGCTAAAAGGAACATTGATTGTGTTGATTTGTGCTCAAAAACAATATACCCATTAAGGGTAGCCATGAAAATCTAAAAGGCCTACGCTTAATTAGAAAAGTGGATGCTCCTACGATAAAGCATACGCCTTTTAGGTGGTATGCCTAAAATCTAACGCTTCAAGGCATTATGTTATCGCCTCGCCCACCCCACAAACACCTTTGAAAACATTAGCACAGCCTACAAAGACACGGTAGAGAGCAGATAGATTAATGGGTAGGCAAAGCACACCAAATGAATGTGTGCAACTAGCTTAGTTTAAAAATTCAATTGTACAAGAGACTTGTGAGTTGTGATCGAACTACCTCCCCTTGTGTAGCCTACAACCCAATGGGCCTCCAATGAACCCAAAAGAAAAAAGCACACCAAATGAGCATGATATCCCACCCTCAGGTAACCTTGTGATACTTTTACTTATAAAAAAATATTCAAACAATTCAAAACTACATTCCATGGGAGAGGATTTAAAAGGAACTCAATAGAGACCAGGAGAAAATTAATATACAGTCACAACAAAGGACCCATGGTGGTGGAAATATATTTTCATTCTAAACTTCAACAGCTTTATCTCTGTTCCTAAACTCCTGATGCCACTAATTCCATTTTAAAGGCATAGTCAGAACATATTTTTTTCCCAAAAACCTATTTATTTATCTCTGTTCCTAAAATTGCTTGGCTTTGAGTCATCCGCTGCGGTGGAGTAAGGCAGGCCTTCCCGATGATCTGGCATGCAGGCCCACGTGTGGGGACGCTTGCAGAGCGTTGAACCATCCTTAAGCATGCTACTTAAGATTTCAGCTTTCTTGTGAAAAATCATTACCCATACAACCAAATATCAAAATTCCCACCCAGAATTAAGAAACAGAACAAAACTAAAACCATAGAACAAGTAGCCAACAAATACCCATATCAATTCAACAAATGCCTAACATAAAATGAACCCAACATTGAAATTGAGCACTAGAAAATTGTCAAAACAACTAACCCACGAGTATGCAACTCACCAAAATTTATAGGTTAAAAACGGGGGGAGCGAAAAGGACAACTAAATCAGCAAAAGAGGCAAAGACCCATTTCAAGTTCAGCAATACATTAAATCAACTCGAAGTAATCAATTAAAATTAAAGAAACCAAGACCAGAAACATAAAATAAAAATGTGTTCTTTTTCAAAAATAAATAAACATACCCAGCTTCCAAAAGTAGCGGAGTACCCGACCACTTGGCACGAACCGCAGCCTGAACGTTCTTGGGTCTTCGATTTTGAGCACTTACCAAACTAACCCCACAAACGCTTAGGCAAACAAGAACGACCAAAACGCAAAACCCAGATCTAAAACGGGTCTCCATTTGATGTACCAATACAGAAATACAGATTTGAATCTTTACAGATGTTAGGATTCAAAGAGATCCAACATTGATCAACAAGAGAAGCTTACGGGTTTTGTGCAGTTTTCACTGTCTTTAAGAGTGGTTTTGGGGCAAAGAGACGACCATAAGAGAGACGACTATGTAAAGAGAGAACAAAACCCCAGTTTTAACGTCTCTATGTTTATGGTCTTTTGTCAATAAATGTAAATTGATTTTGTATTTATGATGTCATTGTTTGACATGGTGCTCCGTGATTGGAGGTGGACAGAACATACATGTATAGATTTGTTTTCTAGTTTGTTTTATCGAAGGATAATTGCGCTCGAGGTTTTTGAAGTATTCAATTACAAAAATCATTGTTGGAGTGTCTTTGGTCTGGAAATATTTTGAAAACTTAAATGGTAGTTGTTTAAAAATTTTGGTTATAATTATTATTAAATTTACCTAATGTAAAATAAGTGTTTTAATATGATGCTTAAATTAGCACCACTCGTCAAATTATCAATTTTGCCACAATGATTTTGAAACTATGATTAAATATTTATTTTGTTTATCAAGTTTTATTTTGTTCATACATTTATTATAAATAAATTTTAAAATTATATTTCGTTACTTAATTAAACACTTTCATTGAATTTTGAGAGAGTAAAAAAGAGACAAACATTTTCACTTTAAGTTGAGTTGAAATTAAGTGCCATGAACACATGCAAATTCAAAGTAAAAAATTTTTGATTGCAAGAGATTTGGTGTTTATATATTATGAAAAAATTTCTTCAATATCAAGTTGATTTCTTTATGCTTCTAAAAAACATAATATGTTCAAGGGTTGCATTCATCAACGCTTTTTTTGTTGCATGATAACCAGCGTTGAGGTAAAGTTCTAGTGAGTCTTCAATCATAAATCTATAAAAATGTTCAATTGAATCATTAAAAATAGTTTATGGACATGATTAGAACAATTGGTAGATTTATAATCAAAATAAAATGTTGTCATTACTTATAAGATAAAACATGCAGTTAACTTTGAAGTATCATAAATATCTGGAGATTATTACACAGTGAATCTCTAAACTACTACCTGTAATATTTAAACCCTCAAACCATCAATATGAGGTTCCTAAACATGTAGTTAACATTGAAAAATATTTAGAAATTATTTCACTGATAAAATATGTCATATATCATTATATGTCTTAATTTCAACCATAAAATTGAATGAAACAAATTGTTAAGGAATTTATTGCAAGTTTTTTTGAACTGTTATCAAAACAGTTGTGAATAATACTTACAAAAACAATTTGTATAAGAAAAAATATATATTTTTTATCTTATCATCTTGAGGTATATGAAAACACTGCATGTTATTTCAATTTCTTGTTTTTTGTATTTAATAATTAAAAAAGTGTTTAATATTTCACAAAGATCGTTTCATGTTTTTCAAAATTGAACAACTTTTTGAAGTTAGTGATATTATAAAGGAAACAAATATTAATGTCAAAGAAATAATATTTCTTTTTGAAATGATAAAAGTATTTTGTATTTAATTGAACAAAAATATCTGACATTAAAACCCACTCATCTAAAGAACTTTTGTTGAAACTGATGTCAGCAATATTATTATCCATTATATAACTAGTTTCTGTGGTTCGTCTGTGAAGCCTACTTACCATATAGGGGCTACTCTGTTTGGCATTAAGGAGATTATGAAGTTTTTTATGGTCTGTGATATTAAAAAGGTCCATAGGGCTAATGTTTTCGCAGCTCGTACTTTGTCTGTCTATGCTAGAAAACATTATGTTGACTATTTTGCTTAATAATATTCTTCTGTTCTAGAAAAAAAAAAACATCTTTTGTGAAAAATACCATCTTACTTATTTGATTGAGATGGCGTATTTACCAACCAGCTGTCTCCTATGTTTTGTTGATCAAGTTTGTGATGTAAAATAATTATTAACACATTCCTAAGATATACTGCATGGTGGTGTATTTTTGTCCACACCATTCCTCTTTCATTGGAATACTAATACACTTAATAAGATGGTTATACATGACAGAAAGGCATCTGGAGTGCCATGTGTTGCTATTTGATTTGTCAGGGAAAATTACTCCACATCAGTAATATGTTGAATTCAACCAAATACTTCCATCAGAGAGAAAGCTCATATGCCAAAAATTACACTCAATAAGAAAGGCAAAACGATTATCTCGCACCAAAACCTTAATCCCCAATATCTCTAGTCAGACACTCTAGTTTATGAAAACTCTAATTCTATTGGAATACTTCAGTTTATGGAAACTATAATTTTATTAGAACACTCATTTAAAATAAACCTTAATCCTACTATAACACTCCAATATTAATTACTTTTTGATTAGACTCTACTCCAAAGCACTATATACAAAAGGTTCTAACAAGTATCTAACACACACAACTATCATAATTCACAATCCTCTAGCCTTTTTTTCCCTTTGTATTCTTCAATCTTTATATCACTGACTTAAGTATCGAAAAGTCACTCAAAAGCAAAACCTTTCTGGTTTTCTAACAACTCCCCCACCAAATCCGTTTGATTGTCTGACAGATTTTCGATATCAACAATTATCATTCGTATAAAATTGCAAATAAAAACTATAAAAATATATCTTAAACAATTATAAATATTAAATCCAACACAATCAATCGTATAATTATTAATGAAAAATATAATTCTTTACTTTACATAAAAAAATACAAATTAAATAAAATCCACTACAACACAACACCACTTTTAGCCATACATCAAACGCTTTAGTATCCAATTTTCCACCATATTTCTCACTCTGCATTCTCAAGTTAATAGTCCAATGAGTATTTTTGCTTATGTTACTCCAATAAAAACACTTTGCACTCTATGATACATCCTTATCAATAATAATTTCAAATCCATTAAGTTATGATTGTCGGATTGTTTATAAGAGAGACTAGTGAAGACTTAACAAAAATGAATGGATCACTAATTTTAAAAATGGAGTGAATAGAATAATTATACTAAACTAGACAAATCATTGCCCGTTTATGTTAGACGAGTAAATCCAGATTGCCCGCAACTTCAAATCGTAAAATTTAGACATTTTTTATGAACACTTTTTAAACATTTTTATGAAAAACATTTTTTAACACTAAACAAACCTTATAAATTTCTTGTAGAGAGACGGAGAGGAGAGACAGATGAAAAACCGGCTAAGAAGATAACGGAGAGAGTGAAGGGTCTGTAAAGGGGAAGAGGAGGAAAAATCGTGAAGAGAGACGGCAAGAGAGAGCAAAAAGAAACCAGAAAAGAAGAGGGTGAGATAACTTAGGGGTATAACAGTAATCCAACATTGAGATATTTTTGCCGAGTTCAAAGAATATCTTTAATTTAATGGAATCTTTGAAGGAATATAGTTTATGAAGGTGCACTTTTGAGTTAGAAAAATAGAAAAGCATATGTGCAATTTCAAGATAAATCGGGACGGTGCTAAGAGATTTATTCTAATATTAATAACTACTGGTGATGGTCATCTCAATTACCAAGAGAATTTGATTGTATATTTAAATTTTTTTTGAATAAAAGTCTAAAATATGGTTTTAGTCTGGAATTTTTGTCCACAATTGGGTACTAAGCTACAAAGCTTAGACTATCGGTCAAGAATTATTTTGCCTTAGTTGAACTCTTCCCTAGAAAAGAGCTGATGAATATAAATGAAGTCAAAATCAGACCATGCTTATATATGCGCCTTGAAAAAAAAATTGTATGACTTCACTAAATAAAAAACAAAAAAACGTTAGAAAAAATTTATAAATGAAATGCTAGAGAGCTACAAATAGATTAAACAAAGCTTGCAAATGTAATGCAACAAAGACATTTCTGGTAGCAGGAAAGCAGAAGGAAAAGAGTTAGCAATCCACGTTACGGACAGTCATTTGTTCATCAATTACCATCGTGTAAACGGTCCATCAACTAGTAACAACCTCAAAAATAAATGCAGATGAGAATTCATAGTCCAATTTTAAGGTTTACCAAGTCAAAATCTCTTAGTCTCTTACAATATGTTTGGATGGGGAGAAAATAGATAAAGGCAAGTATAAAATAAAATTTGCTGTGTGTACCCTTGCCCTTGTTTGGATATTTTTCTAAACGAGGGGAGTGTATTTGAAGGGATACAATATTTATCCTTTAAAATCCCATTAAGTCCTCATTTGATCAATTCTTCTCCTTTATATAAAACATTCAAACAAGAGAAAGGATAATAATCCAAATCCGCTCCTCCCATCTCCTCTACTTCACATCCGTACCCTCTCTATTACAATCTGCTATCAACAAGGTGAATGTATTAGGCATTCTGCTCCTTTCTGTATTGAACCTGCAGCCTCACACAAACAAAGAGTCATGCTCCCAATGTGTAAACAAAAAGTCATGCTCAATTTTGTCTCTGCTGCTAATATGCTGCTCTTCCTCTCTTACTTTGCCTCTCCTCATCATGCCTGCAACCAACTTGATCTCGAGTCTCTATTGTTCGCCTCCTCTGACTTAGAGATAGTTTCTCCTCCTTTGAATTGGTCTTCTGCTGTTGACTGCTGCCTTTGGGAAGGGATCCATTGCAACCCTGGTGGTCGAGTCACCCATTTATGGTTACCTCAGAGAGGCATCAGTGGCAGCATCTCCCCATATTTAGGGAACGTAACCTATCTCTCTCACCTTAATCTCTCCCACAATCTTCTCACAGGTCCTCTTCCCTCAAGTTTCTTATCATTAACTTTTGTTGATACTCTTGATTTGAGCTACAACCGTCTCACTGATGTACTGCCATCATCTTTGCCACTCAGTTCTAATATTAAGATGGTAGATTTATCTAGCAATCACTTTCATGGGGAAATCCAATCTTCATTCTTCCAGCTAGCTGGAAATCTGATCAGTTTTAATGTCAGCAACAATAGCTTCACAGGTCTTGTTCCTTCATCTATTTGCATTAATGCGTCCCAATCTGTTCGGCTGCTAGATTTCTCCTATAATGATTTTGGCGGCCAGATTCCACTTGGATTTGGAGAATGTTCCAATCTACATGTTTTCCGAGCAGGTTTCAATAATCTCTTTGGACCAATTCCTAATGATATCTACAATGCCACAGCACTCCAGGAAATTTCCGTACCTGTCAATCTCCTTTCGGGGCCCATCAGTACTGACATGATCCATCTCACCGATCTTAAAATTCTTGAGCTCTCTTCTAATTTATTCACTGGTCTGATTCCCAAGGATATTGGTAAGTTGTTAAACTTGCAATATTTTCTCCTACACATAAACAACCTCACAGGTTCTTTGCCCCCATCTCTGATGAATTGCACCAGTCTTATCACATTAAATTTACGCAACAACCTCTTGCAAGGAGATCTCCCAGAATTAAATTTTTCCACGCTCCTCCAGCTTCGCATACTTGACCTCGGCTACAATAACTTCACTGGTAGCTTGCCTCCAAGTCTATACTCATGCAAGTCACTGAATGCTGTTAGGCTGGCAAGTAACCAGATAGAAGGAGAGATTTCATCTGACATCCTTGCACTGGAATCTCTATCTTTCCTCTCACTTTGTTCCAACAAGCTTACAAATATCTCTGGTGCAATCAGTATTTTGTCGGGCTGCAACAACCTCAGTACTGCAATCCTTTCTGGTAATTTTCTGAACGAAGCACTGCCTGATGATGAGAACCTAGTATTGTCAGATGGATTCCAAAATCTTCAACTTCTGGTTTTAAGAGATTGTCAACTCAATGGTCAAGTGCCAGGCTGGTTAGCTAAGCTCAAGAAGCTACAGGTCTTGGACCTATCAGAAAATCAACTAACTGGCTCAATACCCGGTTGGTTGGGGAGCCTACACAACCTTTTCTATGTAGACTTGTCTGATAATTTGATCTTTGGAAAAATTCCCAAGGAGCTCTGCAAACTGCCTGCATTGGTTGACAACCAAGTAGATAGGAGCTATATAGAGCTGCCTATATTTCTCAGGTCTAAAAATGCTATAACTACAAAGCGGCTATACAATCAGATTTCCAACCTGCCGCCATCTATATACCTAAGAAACAACAGCCTTAGTGGCAATATTCCCATTGAGATTGGTCGACTAAAATTTCTTCATGTTTTGGATCTTAGTCATAACAACTTATCTGGCAACATTCCAGATCAAATATCTCAACTCACCAACTTAGAAATATTGGATCTATCTGGAAACTATCTAATTGGTGAAATCCCTGCATCACTCAAGGGTCTTCATTTCTTGTCTTCGTTCAGTGTTTCGGACAACAATCTCCAAGGAGCAATACCTTCTGGAGGTCAGTTTGATACTTTTCCCAGCGCCAGCTTTGAAGGAAATCCAGGGTTGTGCGGTTCAGTTGTACAGCGCTCTTGTACTTATCAACCAACAATCACCCATCCTGATTTATCTCATGGATCATTGATGGATGAGCTTGGTTTTGGACTCATTGCTGGAGCCATTTTTGGGTTCATTATTGGTTCTACTAGTGGGTTGTTGCTCCCAATCCGCAAGCTAAAGGCATTGTTCCTGAAGATTCAAAATTTCTAGAGGAAGCAATTTGTTTCGTCTGGAAATTTGAGTTATAGTGGACACCAGCGAGATGGAATGCAAGGGATGTCAATAAGACTGTTGATCAAAGCACACAAATGATCGACATAATTATTATTCTAATATGAAATAAAAAAGGACTTATTGTGTTAAATCTCATGTTCAAGAGGTTTCCTTTTTGTTTTTCTTTTCCACGTTTTTTTTCTTCTTTTTTTTGTATTTATTCTTTCTGTTACTTTTTTTTTTCATTGTGGATTTGAGGATTGTTCAAGATGTACAAATTGGAATAAGATTACTGCTGCGACTGTGAGGTGTGAACTTGGTGCTGATGCAATTACGCAGGAAAGGAGTTGAAACAAAATAATTTTTGAAGTGGTTTCATTGATAGGTGAAAATTTATTTATTTGCTTCAAGAAGGTTTCAAGTCTGGTACCCTTTTTGTTGTTTATTTTCACTTTTTATCAAGTTACCAGAGGATCATTTCAAAAAAGTTACTAGACAAAACCTTAACTATGCTCGGGATTAGGGAACCACCATCTTCTTCATTTAAGAATTGAAATGAATGTCAAGTTCATAGTGAGATTAAATCCCATAATGACAAACTTGAATCTGAATATTCTCTATTTGATGATGTGATATTCAATTTCATCATAAACTTAATTTCATTTTAATTTTCAAATAAAAAAGATCGTGATCCCTCAACTATGAGCCGTAAAGAATGACACACTTGACTATGAGCTTGAAGGGGTCAACCTCTCACTACTGCCTCTGCCTGTGCTTGTTCTTCCGATGGCTTAATAATGGGTATCATCGCCTCTCTTCTTGTTTATTCCATGGTTAATGGTCCGTTGAGATGTCTCCAACATCTAAGCTCTTAGCTCAATCTAATCTACCCTCATAAACCCAACAATGTTTTCCTTCATTTTTGTACCACTGTTTCTGATCTCAGCAAATCACCAAATAATGTAAAGCAATGTGGGTTGGCATGGCATGTGAAATAAATATTGATTCCTCTGTTGTAAAACCTGTGCTGTAAAATCTGTAATACATTGTTTTTGTATATATATTTGGACTTTTTAAATTTTGGGATTTACTGTGTTTTGGTCTCCTCAACTTTGCAGAGAAATCATTTGTTTTGTTTTATAGGCTGAACAACTGGGAGGAGTGCTATTTAAACATACTTCCACCTATAGTAACCACTTCAGTTGTACCATTTTCATTACACCACAGGCTCTTGCCCAAAAGTTCTATCCACAGGTTCTTACACCACAGTTTCTTTGTTGTTGCTACATCCTTTTGAGCAATGTATAATTACAAAAAATATTAACTTTAAGATTACCTTAGCACGTCTCCAGTATGCAATTTTGGCCCACTTAATGCTGGCAAGATGCTAAAAGTATTGCCATTTCCATAAAAGGAAGGGTGCCCGAGAGGCATTGGTCGTTCCGGAATTGGAAGAACTTCAATGTCTCCTTCCAACATTTTTAGTGCCTCCAAAATGGTAGGCCTCATAGCTACCATTACATGAGAACACAATATCCCAACTTGCACGAATCTCTCCATGATGCCCTTCGGCTGAATTCACAGAATCCTCATGTTTCAACAAAGAAGGATCCAAAGCCTCTTCTGTTTTCCCAGCTTTCACCAATGACCAAGCCCAATCAGTGATCAAAAATGCACGTTGCGATCCTGAGGAGGAAAAATCAAGAACTTTTCTCCCACAAATACTCTCCAAAACAAGCACACCAAAGCTATAAACATCACTCTTCTCGGAGAATTTCCCATAAAGCGCATATTCAGGGCCAAATATCCATGAGTCCCTGCCACTCTAGTTGTAAGATGAGACTGCCCTTCTCTGCTTTGTTTTGCAAGGCCAAAATCTGCCACTCTGGCTCTCATATCAGCATCTAATAATATGTTTGTGCCCTTAATGTCTCTATGATAAATTGCAGGTTTCACTCCATAATGCAAATAAGCCAACCCCTTAGCCACATCCAAAATGATGCTCTTTCTTTGAGGCCAACCCAACGGTTTCTTTGGAATTCCACCCCAAACAGATGGTCATCAAGATTTCCATTTGGCATATAATCATACACAATATACCTTTGACTCCCACTATCATCACAATTCTCATCCCCATCGACCACACAACATCCTCTAAGCGACACAAGATTTCTATGCTTCAAATTGCTAATAATCTCAACCTCATTGCGAAACTCTGCATCTCCTTGAAAGTCTGATTCTACAATGGTCCCATCCAGCAAGACCCCTTTGTAAACAAACCCAAAACCACCTCTCCCTATAAAATTTTTCTGTGAAAAATTATCTGTTGCCTTCTTAAGATCACGAATTTTGAACCAAATTGATCCGGTATTTGGCCTCAATCTTGTCCTAGACCCTTGTTCCTCTAAATTAAGACCCAAAGTGGAACTTAATCGATTGATCTTTTTCCTCCTAAATACTTTGTCATAACAAAAGTACAAAGCCAACAAACAAGACATAACCAAAACCACAACCCCAGCTCCAGTCAAGCCAAAAACAAAAGCTGAATGGCTCTTACTCTTTGAACCCACTTTGGTATTCAAAGACACAGCAAAGATACAAGTCATAGCACCAGTACTCTCAGGCCCTAACTCATTAACAACACCAGCAGCATAAAGAACATTCATGTAAAAGCAATCATTGGCATGAGTTCTGTTACCATCAATTGAGAGCAACCTAGACGGAATCCTGGCCGCAGCTGCCACACAAGCACCACAATATGTAAGATCAGTGAGATCAGGCCAGCAGACAGTGTTGAGCTGAGTTGACTCACCGAGTTGGGCAACCCAATCTCGAGTGGTTGTTATATTGGCACAAATGTTAGGTGTGATGACAAACTGCATAGGATCAAAGCAGAGTGATACAAGATTGTCGGGGAGGGAGAGAGAGGTGAGCTTTGACTGGTAGTCTTGGAGGCAAGAAATGGAGGTGGGTAAGTCTGGGAGCCGAAAGAGGGAGGTCTCCTTGAGGTGTAGGGCAAGGCCTATTCCAAAGAGAGACGAGAGATTTACGCAACAAGAGCTTTTGGTATCATTTTGGTTGTAATTTTCGCAAGTTGTTGAGTTCCAAGGGATTCTTATGACATAGTTGAGGTCCATAGGACATGTTGATAAATTGGTAAGACTAGGAAGAGAAGGGAGAGGCTAGGGCTAGAGAGAACATAGAGAGATGAAGTAGAGAAACAAATAGTAAATCAAGCTTCATTATTTTCTGTTACTCAAGATTTATAGATTTGGTGGGTTGCTGCTGTTATGGTTTTTGAAAGAGAAAATGGATTGATCAAAGATTCTAGATAGAGAGAAGGCCATTAAACCATTATTCGTTTTGGGTTGTTGATGATGCCACAATTGAAGAGAGTTGCAGAGAAATGAGGAATACTTTGAACAAACCTCCTCGATTTCTCTTTTCTGCAACTGGCTGCTCTTTGGTGTCGTGTCAAAGAAAGGCAACCTTGGTGCATAGTCTTCACATGATGTAGTGAGCGTCTTTCAAAGTAGTGATACGATGCTGACGAAGTTCAAATGTCAGCTAATAATTTATCGTCAAAGCTTGATTTCCTCTCCAATCGAAGAGTCCATGTCACACTTATTTTCATTTTTTTTTTATATAACAGAAGAATCGGTTCCGCTAAAAACTTTAAATTTTGATCTGCATAGTTGCGTGGTGGTCGTATCATGTTTATTTTTATTTTTTAATAATTAAAAAATCGATTCAAACCAGCACGCTTTATCTTTAAATTTCGATATGTATAACCTTTCATATTTTATGTATTAAAAAAATAAATTATATAATTAAATAATTACAAAATAATATAAAAAGTTTCGAATTTAAAACCTAAACTCTACCGAGTTATCCTCAGTGATTACGCGCTTAATTTCAATTTAGTAAAAAAGAATCAGTGACTTTAAAAATCTGATGATGTTTATTTTTCTTTTGCTAAAAAAAAAAAACTTGATGATGCTTAAAATTAATTTAGTGCTATTTGATTTTAGTGTTTGAATAAATAAATACTAAAAGCGTTCACAGTGACCTTAATAAGTCGAACTAACAAGAATATAGGATGAAATTATTTTTATAAATTGATTAAATACAATTATTTTATGTTTATTTTGTTTTTTCAACAGTAAGATTGAAAAAAATATTATATTTTATGTATATCTTTTTTTTAATCTGTATAGTAACTAAAGGATTTCATATCAAGTAAATTTATAAGAAGTTTCATGTATATGGAGTTTGTGAAGCTCCATTTAAAAGAGCAATACTTTTAAAATTAAAATATAATTTTAGTATTCAGTAACTCATATAATATATCAAATATGCAATTATAATATAATAGTATGAAGCTTAAGTGTGTTGGTCCAATGAGATACATATGGTTTACAAATTTGAAAAAAAAAGATATTAATAAATTCTTAAATTTTGTTTTTTAAATTAATTATTAAGATATTTAATAAAAAAAAGTGGCATGTGAGATGCACATGATTTTTTAATACATGTTATTATATTGGCTTGGCACATCAATGGGTAAGAGAAAGTTAATTCACACGAGTGTGGAATCAAATATTATTTCTCATCCGTCTTCAAAAATAAAATTAAAATTAAAATTTAACATGCAATTAACTACTCTACCACTAAAATAAAATTTAAGTAGTAAAACCTAACACATATTTTTTATAAAATGTTTTTCTTACATATATTTTATAGTAAAACAAAATTGTCTCATATGGTAGCTTAATCTTGTAAGAACTTAAATATAATCTTAATATGTTAAACAACTTAAATAGTATATAGATTAAATGCGAAATTATAAAGACCATAAACATACCTTCGTCCATTGAAGCTTTTTACTTACACAATCCGCTATTCTATCGATATTGGTTCTTTTAGACTCTCATAACTCTCTTCAATTTGATGGTGTATGAAAGAAAAATGAATAGGACCAAACCTGTATTTATACATGTTCTTCCATCAAGAACATCCGTTCGTATTCCATACACTTGTTACCACAATCAATGGATGGCTAACGGGTTAAACATGGACCATATATAGGTTGGTTACATATACCTTATACTCTCAATACAACCATTAAGAATATGAACCAACATACCTTAAGCATACACCTTGTGTTTTCTCTCTTACACTCTAACTTTTTATATGCTCTATGGTTATTCTATTTATATGAGAAACGCACTAAGAATAATTGAATTAATTTGGCCACAATTAATTCTTAGTGGAGCATAATTGTCTCCACTTAATTACCACAATTAATGCTTGAATTTATTACATCTACCTCCACTTAATTGCCACAATTAATGCTTTGGGGAGCTTAATGGCCTTCACCTAATGACCACAATTGACTCCACCATATTGAAATGGCCTCCACTTAATGGCCATCATGAATTTATTACATTCTCCCACTTGGTCCATATGTTTAACCTAACTTAAACCTGTTGATATATTTTTAAGAAGTAAATACATAAATCATGGCGATAAGTTCTCTAAGAGTGAGTATTACCTTCCATGTATTACGATGCGTTTAGTTCCTCAAGTATTATTCTTCATGTGGTAACATTTCTTAATGAATAAACCCTATGTTTATTCTTGGTCTTTTACAGATGAATTTTCTCAAACAAATTAAGGTGCACATGAATATGAGAAAACATCTAAATATGTAAGAGTTTCATTAATAAACAGTATGTATACACTTACAAAGTGGAATCAAGTCTCATTTTCTCTACATAATCCTTGAATTTCAGAGGTGGCATGCCCTTAGTCAAAGGATTAGCGATCATCAATTCAGTGCTTATGTGTTCAATGACCACTTTCTTTTCTTTTACACGTTCTCTTATGGCTAAATACTTAATGTCGATGTGTTTACTTCGACTTCCACTTTTGTTGTTCTTAGTCGTAAAGACAGCAGCTGAATTGTCGCAGAAAATTTTCAATGGCCTAGATATAAAATCCATGATTCTAAGCCCGGAAATGAAACTCTTAAGCCATACACCATGTGAAGTGGCCTCAAAACAGAAGACGAACTCGGCTTTTATAGTAGAAGTAGCAGTCAATGTCTGCTTGACACTTCTCCAAGAAACAGCTTCACCGGCCATCAGAAAAATGTACCTTGATGTTGATTTACGTGAATCAATACAGCCAGCAAAGTCTGAATCAGAGTAGCCAATCATATCTAGATTGTCCATCTGTCTATATATAAGCTTATAGTCTTTAGTTCCTTGAAGATACCTCATTACTTTCTTTGCAGCTCTATAGTGGTCTATACCTGAGTTACTCTGATATCGCCCTAGCATCCCTACAACAAATGCAATGTCAGGTCTAGTGCAGACCGTAGCATACATAAGGCTTCTGACTGCAGAAGTATATGGAATGTTCTTCATAGATTCCCTCTCAAAATCGTTCTTCGGGCATTGGTTCAAATTGAACCTATCACCCTTCACAATGGAAGCTACACTTAGTGAACAATCTATCATCCGAAATCTCTCTAAAACTTTGTTGATATAGGTTTCTTGTGACAGACCTAAAACACCTCGAGGTCTATCTCTATGGATCTCAATGCCAATGACATAAGATGCCTCACCCATATATTTCATATCAAATTTTTTATAGAGAAATTGTTTCACCTCATGTAGCAAGCCCTTATCATTGGTTGCAAGTAAAATATCATCCACATATAAAACAAGAAAACAAATTTTACTCCCACTGACTTTCTGGTATATACATTGATCCATGGGGTTTTCAACAAAACCGAATGAAGAAATTACTTCATGGAATTTATAATACCAGTGACGGGAGGCTTGTTTTAAACCGTATATGGATTTCTTAAGCTTGCAAACCAAATTCTCACCATCATTAGAGGAGAAACCTTCAGGTTGTTTCATATAAACCTCATCCTTTAGATCTCCATTAAGAAATGTGGTTTTCACATCCATTTTTTGTAGCTCAAAGTCAAAATGAGCAACTAATGCCAAAATAATACGAAGAGAATCTTTCTTAGATACAAGAGAAAAAGTCTCCGTGTAATCGATTCATTCTTTTTTAGTAAATCTCTTAGCAACGAGTCTCGCTTTGTTTCTCTCAATATTGCCTAATGAATCTTTCTTGGTCTTAAACACCCATTTGCAACCAATAATCTTCGCTCCATTAGGCAACTCTACAACATCCCAGACTCCGTTGCTTTTCATGGAATTCATCTCTTCCTTCATGGCATCGTGCCACAAGGTTGACTCTTTGTAACTCATGGCCTGTGAAAAGGTTTCAGAATCATTTTCGGCTTCAAAATTATAGTCAGGTTCTTGTAGATACACAATGTAATCACTAGGAATTGTTGATCTCCTGACTCTAGTAGATTTTTTTAATGTTGTCCCAATGTCTCCCAGGGGAGCTTGTGGTTCAACTGGTTGTTCAGGAACTTGTGGTATTTCTTGAATTACTTGATCTATTAGAATATTGTCAGCAGCTTGTGAAACCTCAATGATCGATTGATCAACACGAGCTTGTACTTGAGGTATGTTATGAACTATAACCAATCTATCATTTGATAAAGGTTGAGATTCTGTATGATCATGTGCAGGTTCTGTATGATCATGTGCAGGAACTAAGTTCCTGAACCAATCCCTCCCACTGATCATGTCATTCTCTAGAAACTTAGCATTTCTTGATTCCACAATCCTAGTAGTATGTGTTGGACAATAAAACCTGTAACCCTTGGACCTTTCGGCATATCCAACGAAATACCCACTAATGGTCCTCGGATCCAGTTTCTTCTCTTGTGGGTTATAAATCCTCACCTCAGACGGACATCCCCAAACGTGCATATGTCGCAAATCGGTTTCTAACCTTTCTATAATTCAAATGGTGTCTTGGGAACAGCCTTGGTTGGAACTCGGTTTAATATATACGCAGCCGTCTTTAGTGCTTCAGTCCACAAGGATGTAGAAAGGTTGGAGTTGCTAAGCATACTCTGCACCATGTCCATCAATGTTCGGTTTCTTTTTTCTGCAACACCATTCTGGTCCAGGAAACCAGGCATAGTGTATTGGGCAACAATCCCATGTTCTTGAAGAAACTTGGCAAAAAGGCCAAGTGCTTGTCCACTTTCTGTGTATCTACTATAATATTCTCTACTTCTATCATATCTTATAATTTGTATTTGCTTTCCGCATTGGTTCTCAACTTCAGCCTTAAAGACTTTGAAGGCATCTAATGCTTCATTTTTCTTATTTAGCAAATAGATATACATATATCGTGAGTAATCATCGATAAAAGTGACGAAATATTTCTGACCATGTGCGTCCATGTCTAGACAACATATATCAGTATAAATGATTTCTAATATGTCCGAACTCCTATTAGCACCTTTCTTGGACTTGTTGGTCTGCTTTCCCTTAATGCAGTCCACACAAGTCTCAAAATCAGTATAATCTAGAGTACTAAATACTCATTCATTCACTAATCTTTTAATTCTTTCTATGGAGATATGTCCTTATCTCCGGTGCTATAACATAGAGGAGTCCTCGTTAATATTACACCTTTTAACGCCAGTGTGAACATGCATTGAACTATAAGTGGCATCATTTTGTAAATAAAGACGATAAAGACCATCAAACAAAATACCATTCCCAACACAATCAGTTTTATAAAATAAACTGAAAGATGTGTCTTGAAAATTAAAGGAATATCCAAATGGTATAAGTCTAGAAACAGAAATCAAGTTTCGTGAGAAACTTGGTACATAAAAGGTCCTTCCCAATTTTAAAATAAAGCCACTACTTAAAGTTAAAATGCAAGTTCCAATCGCCTCCACATGTGAGCCCATCTTGTTGCCTGATAAGATGTTTTGCTCACTTCCCACTGGCTTCCTTAGGTTTTGCATACCCTGCAAGGAGTTTGCAATATGGATTGTAGATCCAGAATTAATCCACTAGGTGTTAATATTAACATTAACCATATTAGATTCGTAACAAACAAACGAGGTTGATTCTAATATATCATTCCCACGAGTAGTAGCCAGCATTGCACTCTCACCCAGTTCCATCACAAGTCTCTTCTTCTTGAACACACATGGTCATTAATTCATTGATTTACCATTTGTCTTTATGTGTATTGTACGAGATTTTGAAAGGCCCGTACTAAGTTGGAATGGTGTTCAGAATGTAATGCACCAGGAAAGATTCTGACATATCAACCTCGAGTTTCTTAAGTTGAGCTGCAATGTCACGCATTTGTATTATGTGCTCGCACATACCTTTTAAGCTGGTGAGTATGAGGGATGATAATCTCATTATCAGGGTGCTTGCTAATGTCTTTTCTGAAGTGACGAATTGATTGTTAATGGCTTTCAGCAAATCACGGACTTTCTCATGCTGGTCGACAGAACCACATATTCCAGCAGTTATCTTAGTATTGATAAACATCATGCCGAGTCGATTGGATCGCTCCCATCGCTCATATAGCGTGACGGTAGCTGGATTGCTGTTATCGGCGATTGTCGGTGGTTCGTCCTTCCTAATAACATAATCTATGTCCATCCACCCTAGATGGAGGAGAATCCTCTCCTTCCATAACTTATAGTTATCTCCCCTAAGTTCGGGTATGTCATAACGGATATCAGAGAAATTAGTGGGTTGAGAAACTGCATAAAGTTCAAAAGCTTATGTCAAGATTTGAGGTCTTATTTTCTAAATTTCATGTTTTACCAATATAAAAACACACTGAAATTGAATCTAATTTCATTAAAAATTACCTGTGGGCTAAATTTTTAATTCAATAAGATTCTTTATACTTTATGATAGATTTTATCAAACTATTTTTACTAAATTCATAATGTATATTATTATTACAATTTGATGTTTTTCTATCTTTAAACTTTATGATAAAACTATTAAATTAATTCTTCTTAACTCCTGTGGGTAAATTAAGAAAAAATAATTTTAATATATTATCCTAATTAATTATATTAACATAATAAAATCCATGTGGGGTAAAATCATTATATTTATATAATTAATTACAATTAATGTCCATTAAGTGATCATAATCCACTTAATATATAATTTTATATAATTAAAGATGCTGTGGTTACTTTTTAAATATTTAAAATTATATGGTTCACTAGACATTTATATTTACTATATTTTAGGCTTTACTTAATGCCTAAAAGCAATTATGCAGTAACATAATAGGCAATCACTAAGAGTGCTCCTAGGATAATTGGTCAAGACAAAGCCTCATTAAAAACCAGAATCCTTAGACAGAGCATTGTCTCAGATCATGCTGTCTTATGCCAACTACAAATGTTTATGAATTATTCATAATTTTTAACTTAATTATTCATATTAATATATTATGAACCTTAATGTGTTATGCACAAATTAAGTTTTATGAGAATAACCTAAGTTTACATAATCTAACAATATCTAAACTTAATAATATGTTATCATATGTAAATAAAATTTTCATAAATAAAACATAAATTTCATAATTAAACATAATATTATACACTTAATTTAATTCATTGCATAAAATAAACTCATTCTAAAAGCATGAATTGAAAATCATGCTAAATATGAACACTTAATCAAGTTGCATATATATAGTACTAACATAAATATGCATAATCTAAATTTAAACAAAATAATCAAAAGTTTGATCTCATGAGGAATCGAACCCAAGACCGTGTGCCTACCACATAGACCCAAATTTACCCTTACCACTAGGTTACCCCGAGGGGTTCATTAATATTATTTTTGCAAATAATTATAAATCATGTGCAAAATTGTGAAAATCTAAAAAATTAGGCCAAAATCTGAACTTCCAAAATATATATATATATATATATATATATATATATATATATATATATATATAGAATTTTTGGAAAATTACCGAATTTTGAAACTGCAAGATATTTTCCTAAACCAATGGTCTTCAACCTTCAGCCGGGTCGCTTTTAACCCGTTTTCAAAACCCAACTAAATCTTGGCTTCTAAGATACCAAGGCAAGATTTTTAAAACTTAGAAATACTAGAAATCAAATTTCCTAATGATTTCTAACATTATTTTCCATAAAAAAATACTCGAAAAACAAACTTTGAAATCAAATTATTTTTCGGGTATAAATCGAAAGTATTACAGATTGTTTAATACTTCAAAGCAGAGGCAAACAATGCTCTAATACCAAAATGTAAGAATTTAAATATGATCTAAACATGCTAAACAACTTAAATAGTATATAGATTAAATGTGGAATTATAAAGACTGTAAACATACCTCCGGCCATCAAAGCTTTTCATTTACACAATCCGTTATTCTCTCGATATTAGTTATTGTAGACTCTCATAACTCTCTTCAATTTGATGGTGTATGAAAGAAAAATAAGTAGTACCAAACCTGTATTTATACATGTTCTTCCATCAAGAACGTCCGTCCGTATTCCATATGCTTGTTACCACAATCAATGGATGGCCAAAGGGTTAAATATGGACCATATATAGGTTTGTTACATATACCTTATACTCTCAATACAACCATTGAGAATATGAACCAATATACCTTAAGTATACACCTTGTGTTTTCTCTCTAACACTCTTAATTTTTTATATGCTCAATGGTTATCCTATTTATAGGAGAAATGCACTAAGAATAATTGAATTAATTTGGCCACAATTAATTCTTAGTGGAGTATAATTGCCTTCACTTAATTGCCACAATTAATGCTTGAATTTATTACATCTACCTCAACTTAATTGCCACAATTAATGCTTTGCGGAGTTTAATGACATTCACTTAATGGCCACAATTGACTCCACCATATTGAAATGACCTCTACTTAATGGCCATCATGAATTTATTACAAATCTTATATATGGCGTTCTTTTGAATTTCATTTTTAACAAAATTTAATAACAAATAAAGGATATAAACATTAATTTTTTTCTTTTAATAAATCTGTATTAAATTTTCAAATTGAAAACTAACTAATAAATCTGTTTTATTTTTATTACTTCATAACCTCTCTTATTCTCTCCATCTCTGTCATCATGTAATTCTTTTTTTCTTCTTATCGTTTTTGTTTGTAAGTGATTATGTTCTTCTCTTTCATATTTACTCGGTTTTTTTTGTAATTACTTGGTTACATTTTTCTTTGTATAAAAATAATGTTTTGATCTAATTCGAGTCATGGACATCACTAAAATATACAATTTAGATCTAAATAAAATGTAACGGGTGATTAAAATAGATAACAGGCAATATAGATTCAAGTACCCTCTAAATATAGGAAATACGAATGTAAGCTGCCCTCGTCAGAACAGAAAGAAAGAAGATCTGATTTGTTCTCAAAAAAAAAAAAACAGATTCTGCCTAATAAACAAATTGCTTCCTGTTTTCCCTTTTTTATGCGATCTCTATTTTCTTAATCTTGTGACCTCCTTCCTCGATCTCCCTTATCTCTCTTTCATGGGTACTCCACGGTCGCCGACATCAGATTTTTACAGTACCCTTGGGATCACGAAAACCGCAACCTTCAAAGAAATGTGCAAAGTGTACAAATCCCTGGTCAAAATATGGCATCCTGATAAGAATTTTTCAAACAAAGATGAAGCTGAAGCTAATTTCAAGGCCATCAATGAAGCCTACTCGGTATATTTATGTCCTCAATTGATACTCATAATTCTGCAAATGTTCATAAATTTAATCATACATTTATACATATAAAATCATGACAGTTTGTTAACTACCAATCTTCTTTCCCTTTTCCCCTTGAATCTTTATTAATTTTTAGGCTCTCAATT
Organism: Bretschneidera sinensis; assembly: GCA_023935145.1. Classification (NCBI taxonomy): domain Eukaryota; kingdom Viridiplantae; phylum Streptophyta; class Magnoliopsida; order Brassicales; family Akaniaceae; genus Bretschneidera; species Bretschneidera sinensis. The sequence continues at coordinate 99,682,953 of CM043704.1, forward strand.
GAAAGACACAAGGAGAAATTTACAAAGAATAATATCGACGAATCTACAACACCGGAAAGTATAATTAATAATCTTCAAACCATTGATGATAGTAGCATCTTAAAAAAAATTATTCTTTCCTTTCGAGGACAGAAAGTAAGAGGAGTCAAACGCCGCAAGCAAAACCAACTTATTTGTCAAAAAATAAAAGTCTAAAGGCGGATGCCACCAACAGTCCCACGGAAAGTTTTCTCAAGTCATTATCAAAATGCATGAGTCGGAAGGACAATAGCCCGATAAAAGGCCTTACTACATTCTTATCGAAAAGCGTTAGTAGAAGATGCTCGTCGGAGATAGAAATTCCTCACATATCAAGAAACATGAGTCGAGGAGTACCACCCCTATTGTCTTCTCTCAAACCATCGTTAGGAGGAAGCCTCCACCAATCCAAAAACAACTTCAATGCACACTTGTAGAGTTGCGCATCAGAGGTGTCAAAATGATTAAGATCACTAGGGATGTCATCACATAAATAACCTCACTGGTTCTTTGCCCCCATCTCTGATGAATTGCACCAATCTTGTCACATTAAATTTACGCGTCAACCTCTTGCAAGGAGATCTCCCGGAATTAAATTTTTACACACTCCTCCAGCTTCGCATACTTGACCTCGGCTACAATAACTTCACTGGTAGCTTGCCTCCAAGTCTATACTCATGCGAGTCACTGACTGCTGTTAGGCTGGCAAGTAACCAGCTAAAAGGAGAGATTTCGTCTGACATCTTTGCACTGGAATCTCTATCTTTCCTCTCGCTTTGTTCCAACAAGCTTACAAATATCTCTGGTGCAATCAGGATTTTTTCGGGCTGCAACAACCTCAGTACTGCAATCCTTTCTGGTAATTTTCTGAACGAAGCACTGCCTGATGATAAGAACCTAGTATTGTCAGATGGATTCCAAAATCTCCAAGTTCTGGGTTTAAGTGGTTGTCAACTCAATGGTCAAGTGCTAGGCTGGTGCTAAGCTGAAGAAGCTACAGGTCTTCGACTTATCAGAAAATCAACTAACTGGCTCAATACCCGGTTGGTTGGGGAGCCTACAGAACCTTTTATATGTAGACTTGTCTGATAATTTGATCTTTGGAAAAATTCCCAAGGAGCTCTGCAAACTGCCTGCATTGGTTGACAACCAAGTAGATAGGAGCTATCTAGAGCTGCCTATATTTCTCATGTCTAAAAATGCTATAACTACAACGCGGCTATACAATCAGATTTCCAACCTGCTGCCATCTATATACCTAAGAAACAACAGCCTTAGTGGCAATATTCCCATTGAGATTGGTCGACTAAAATTTCTTCATGTTTTGGATCTTAGTCATAACAACTTCTCTGGCAATATTCCAGATCAAATATCTAACCTCACCAACTTAGAGATATTGGATCTATCTGGAAACTATCTAATTGGCGAAATCCCTGCATCACTCAAGGGTCTTCATTTCTTGTCTTCGTTCAGTGTTTCAGACGACAATCTCCAAGGAGCAATACCTTCTGGAGGTCAGTTTGATACTTTTCCCAGCGCCAGCTTTGAAGGAAATCCAGGGTTGTGCGGTTCAGTTGTACAGCGCTCTTGTACTTATCAACCAACAATCACCCATCCTGATTTATCTCATGGATCATTGAGGGATGAGCTTGGTTTTGGACTCATTGCTGGAGCCATTTTTGGATTCATTATTGGTTCTACTAGTGGGTTGTTGCTCCCAATCCGCAAGCTAAAGGCATATTGTTCCTGAAGATTCAAAATTTCTAGAGGAAGCAATTTGTTTCCTCTGGAAATTTGAGTTATAGTGGATACCAGCGAGATGGAATACAAGGGATGTCAATCAGACTGTTGATCAAAGCACACAAATGATCGACATAATTATTATTCTAATTGAAATAAAAAAGGACTAAGTTATTGTGCTAAATCACATATTCAAGAGGTTTCCTTTTTGTTTTTCTTTCCCACGTCTTTTTTATTTTTTTATTCTTTCTGTTACTTTTTTTTTTCATTGTGGATTTGAGGATTGTTCAAGATGTACAAATTGGAATAAGTTTAGTGCTGCGACTGTGAGGTGTGAACTTTGTGCTGATGCAATTACGCAGGAAAGGAGTTGAAACAAAATAATTTTTGAAGTGGTTTCACTGATAGGTGAAAATTTATGTATTTGCTTCAAGAAGGTTTCGAGTCTCAACGGTACCCCCTTTTGTTCTTTATTTTCACTTTTTATCAAGTTACTAGAGGATCCCTTCAAAAAAAGTTACTAGACAAAACCCCAGCTATGCTCGGCGTTAGGAGATTACGATCCTCTTTATTTAAGAATTGAAATGGAGATCAAGTTCATAGTGAAATTGAATGTCATTATGACAAATTTGAATTTGAATATTCTCTATTTAATGATGTAACATTCAATTTTACTATAAATTTGATTTCATTTCAATTTTCAAATGGAAAAGATCGTGATCCCTCAACTATGAGCCGCAAGGAATGACACACTTGACTATGAGCTTGGAGGGGTCAACCTCTCACTCATGCCTCTGCCTGTGCTTGTTCTCCAATGGCTTGATAATGGGTATCATCACCTCTCTTCTTGTTTATTCCGTGGTTAATGGTCTGTTGAGATGCCTGCAACATCTAAGCTCTTAGATCAATCTAATCTACCCTCATAAACCCATCAATGTTTTCCTTCATTTTTGTGCCACTGTTTCTGATCTCAGCAAATCACCAAATAATGTAACGCAATGTGGGTTGGCATGGCATGTGAAGTGAAACAATGTCGGTCTGCTCTACTTTGCAGAGAAAATCATGTATTTTGTTTTATAGGCTGAACAACTGGGAGGAGTGCTATTCAAACATACTTCCACCTATAGTAACCACTTCAGTTGTACTATTTTCATTACACCACAGGTTCTTGCCCAAAAGTTCTATCTGCAGTTTCTTTGGAGTTCATTAAACCTAACTAATATACCTACCACACTACCAATATAGGATGCCAGTTATATGATAAATTCTCAGTTTCTTTGGAAAGGTTTAAGTTTCACCCTCTTTTTAAACTAAAAATAAAGAAAGAAGTTAAGTCATCTTTCAAGTAATACATACAAAGCATACAATGCACTAGAGATAAAATATGTTGCACAGAATCAAAAACACTACTCTATCATTCTTATTACAAAATACATCTCATATGTACACAATATACCAAGATGTCTGCATACAAGCTGTCTTAACCTACTCCGAGTAAGCAGAAAGAGCCATTAAAGATTCATTAATTCCATCAGAATAAGACACTGCCGCTATAGATAACAATTAACCCTGAAGCTCCAAATAATTCCTTGTTTCTCTAGTTACTTAGCTTTCAAACCGCATTAAACCAGAAATATCACCTCTATACGTAACTTTTTCCTCTGTACAATCATCTGCTAAGAAAAATAAAAACTAAATTACAGAATCTTTAACATAAGAAACTAAATTACAGATACTATTACTAGCTTTTACTATCAAATCAACTAATGGAAGGGTCTTTACTGAACATGGCTTCTGTTGTTGCTACATCCTTTTGAGCAATGTATAATTACAAAAAATATTAACTTTAAGATTACCTTAGCATGTCTCCAGTATGCAATTCTGGCCCACTTAATGCTGGCAAGATGCTAAAAGTATTGCCATTTCCATAAAAGGAAGGGTGCCCGAGAGGCATTGGTCGTTCCGGAATTGGAGGAACTTCAATGTCTCCTTCCAACATTTTTAGTGCGTCCAAAATGGTAGGCCTCATAGCTACCATTACATGAGCACACAATATCCCAACTTGCACGAATCTCTCCATGATGCCCTTCGGATTTGAATTCACAGAATCCTCATGTTTCAACAAAGAAGGATCCAAAGCCTCTTCTGTTTTCCCAGCTTTCACCAATGACCAAGCCCAATCAGTGATCAAAAATGCACGTGGCGATCCTGAGGAGGAAAAATCAAGAGCTTTTCTCCCACAAATAGTCTCCAAAACAACCACACCAAAGCTATAAACATCACTCTTCTCGGTCAATTGCCCATAAAGCGCATATTCAGGGGCCAAATATCCATGAGTTCCTGCCACTCTAGTTGTAAGATGAGACTGCCCTTCTCTGCTTTGTTTTGCAAGGCCAAAATCTGCCACTCTGGCTCTCATATCAGCATCTAATAATATGTTTGTGCCCTTAATGTCTCTATGATAAATTGCAGGTTTCACTCCATAATGCAAATAAGCCAACCCCTTAGCCACATCCAAAATGATGCTCTTTCTTTGAGGCCAACTCAACGGTTTCTTTGGAATTCCACCCCGATCATCAAAAGATGGAAACAGATGGTCATCAAGATTTCCATTTGGCATATAATCATACACAACATACCTTTGACTCCCACTATCATCACAATTCTCATCCCAATCGACCACACAACATCCTCTAAGCGACACAAGATTTCTATGCTTCAAATTGCTAATAATCTCAACCTCATTGCGAAACTCTGCATCTCCTTGGAAGTCTGATTCTACAATGTTTTTAACCGCTACAGTGGTCCCATCCGGCAAGACCCCTTTGTAAACAAACCCAAAACCACCTCTCCCTATAAAATTTTTCTGTGAAAAATTATCTGTTGCCTTCTTAAGATCACGAATTTTGAACCAAATTGATCCGGTATTTGGCCTCAATCTTGGCCTAGACCCTTGTTCCTCTAAATTAAGACCCAAAGTGGAACTTAATCGATTGATCTTTTTCCTTCTAAATACTTTGTCATAACAAAAGTACAAAGCCAACAAACAAGACATAACCAAAACCACAACCCCAGCTCCAGTCAAGCCAAAAACAAGAGCTGAATGGCTCTTACTCTTTGAACCCACTTTGGTATTCAAAGACACAGCCAGGATACAAGTCATAGCACCAGTACTCTCAGGCCCTAACTCATTAACAACACCCGCAGCATAAAGAATAGCAAAGTAAAAGCAATCATTGGCATGACTTCTGTTACCATCAATTGAGACCAACCTAGACTGAATCCTGGTCCCAGCCGCCAAACAAGCACCACAATATGTAAGATCAGTGAGATCAGGCCGGCAGGCAGTGTTGAGCGGAGTTGACTCACCGAGTTGGGCAACCCAATCTCGGGTGGTTGTTATATTGGCACAAATGTTAGGTGTGATGACAAACTGCATAGGATCAAAGCAGAGTGATACAAGATTGTCGGGGAGGGAGAGAGAGGCGAGCTTTGACTGGTAGTCTTGGAGGCAAGAAATGGAGGTGGGCAAGTCTGGGAGCTGAAAGAGGGAGGTCTCTTTGAGGTGTAGGGCAAGGCCTACTCCAAAGAGGGATAAGAGATTTACGCAACAAGAGCTTTTGGTATCATTTTGGTTGTAATTTTCGCAAGTTGTTGAGTTCCAAGGGATTCTTATGACATAGTTGAGGTCCATAGGACATGTTGATAAATTGGTAAGACTAGGAAGAGAAGGAGAGGCTAGGGCTAGAGAGAACATAGAGAGATGAAGTAGAGAAACAAGTAGTAAATCAAGCTTCATTATTTTCTGTTACTCAAGATTTATAGATTTGGTGGGTTGCTGCTGTTATGGTTTTTGAAAGAGAAAATGGATTGATCAAAGATTCTAGGTAGAGAGAAGGCCATTAAACAATTATTCGTTTTGGGTTGTTGATAATGCCACAATTGAAGAGAGTTGCAGAGAAATGAAGCATACTTTGGTCAAACCTCCTCGATTTCTCTTTTCGGCAACTGGCTGCTCTGTGGTGTGGTGTCAAAGTAAGCTAGAGTTTCCACTTGATAGCGCGTGTACGCTAAAAGAGCCGTATGAAAGCTAGGCAACCTTGGCGCGTAGTCTTCACATGATGTAGTGAGCGTCTTTCAAAGTAGTGATACGATGCTGACGAAGTTCAAATGTCCGCTAATGATTTCTCGTCAAAAGCTTGATTTCCTCTCCTATCGATGAGTCCATGTCACGCTTATTTTCAAATTGTTTTATATTACCGAGGAATCGGTTCGATGTTAAGCCTTTTTTATTGGGTAATAATTTTTATTTTTAATTATTTAAAATTGTTTTTAAAAATAGAAATTAAAAATAATTTTTTGATATTTTATGAAGAAAATATATTTGGATAACTATAATTCGAAAATTATTTTCAAAATAAAAAACAGTGAAATATTGTTTAAATAATCTTATTTTAAAAACTGTTTCGATACACGTTGTAATTATTTTTAGTTTTGAGTTTAAGTTTAAAATTTATATTAAATTTACTTATTATATTTACTAAATACTTAAAAAAATTAATATTATGTTATTTTTAAAATTTTAAAATTTATTTATATTATGGAGAAATAATGAAACAGAGAAGTGAATATTGATTTTAATGTTATTTTTCTAAAATTATGTCAGAAAACACCACTTTAGAGTTTTCAAAAAATAGTTTTTGAAAATTGTTTTCGAAAATTATTTTTGAAAACTATTTACCAAACATGAAAATGATTTTTTGAAAACTAATTTTAATTTTTGAAAACTGAAAATTGTTTTCAAAAATTTCATCCAAACATACCATTAAATTTTGATCTGTATAGTTTTTCACACTTTATGTAACAAAAAAAAATTAATTAAATAGTTTTGTGATGAATGATGATCATATCATGTTTATTTTTATTTTTTATTTTTATAATTGAAGAATCAGTACAGACCTCAATTATTTTTTATACGCATGCTCTATATCTTAAATTTTAAAATGCATAACCTCTCATATTTCATATATCAAAAAAATAAATTATTTAATTAACAACCATAAAATAACTTGAAAAATATTGAACTTGAAACCAAGCTCTACAATGAGGTACCCTCACTTATTATGCGCTTATTTTTAATTTAGTAAAAGAGAATCAGTGGCTTTAAAAATCTGATGATGCTTATTTTTCTTTTGTTAGAAAGAAAAAAAATTGATGATGCTTAAAATTAATTTAGTGCTATTTGATTTTAGTGTTTGAATAAATAAATTCTAAAAGTGTTTACTGTGATTTTAATATGTCGGACTAACAAGAATATAGGATGAAATTATTTTTATAAATTGATTAAATATAATTATTTTATGTTTGTTTTGTTTTTTCAACAATAAGATTGAAAAAAATATTATATTTTTTGTTTATATTTTTTTAATCTGTATAGTAAATAAATGATTCAATATCAAGTAAATTTATAAGAAGTTTCATATACATTGAGTTTGTGAAGCTCCATTTAAAAGAACAATACTTTCAAAATTAAAATATAATTTTACCATTTAATAACTCATATAATATATCAAATATGCAATTATAATATATTGTACGAAGCTTAAGTGTATTGGTCCAATGAGATACATATGGTTTACAAATTTGAAAAAAAAATATTAATTAATCGTTAAATTTTATTTTTTAAAATTTATTATTAAGATATTTAATTAAAAAAGTGGCATGTGAGATGCAAATGATTTTTCAATACATGTCATTATATTGGCTTGGTACATTAATGGGTAGGAAAATGTTAATTCACATGAGTGTAGAATCAAATATTATTTCTCATCTGTCTTCAAAAATAAAATAAAAATTAAAGTTTAACATGCAATTAAATACCCTACCAAATAAAATAAAATTTAAGTAATAAAACCTTTAGAGGACAATAACACATATTTTTGAAAAAATGTTTTTCTTAAATATATTTTATAGTAAAACAAAATTGTCTCATATGGTAGCTTATCTTATATATGGCATTCTCTTGAATTTTATAAAAATTTAATTAACAAAATTTAATAACAAATCAAGGAGATAAACATTAATTTTTTTCCTTTTAATAAATCTGTATTAAATTTTCAATTTGAAAACTAACTAATAAATCTGTTTTATTTTTATTACTTCATAACCTCTATTTTTCTCACCATCTCTGTCATCATGTAATTCTTTATTTTCTTCATATCTTTTTGTTTGTAAGTGATTATATTTACTTGTTTTTTTTTGACATAATTATTAGTGAAAAGTGTTTGTAAATACACTTTTAATCCACAGTTACATTTTTCTCTAAATGAAGATAATGTTTTGATCTAATTCAAGTCACGATCGTCCCTAAATATAAAATTTAGATGTAAATAAAATGTAACGCGTGATTAGAATAAATAACAAGCAAAATAGATTCAAGTGCCCTCCAAATATAGGAAATATGAATGTGAGCTGCCCTCATCAGAACAGAAAGAAAGAAGATCTGATCTGTTCTCACATCCAAAAACAAAAATGCCTAATAATAAACAAATTGCTTCCTGTTTTCCTTTTTTTTATGAGATCTCTATTTTCTTACTCTTGTGACCTCCTTCCTTGATCTCCCTTCTCTCTCTTTCATGGGTACTCCACGGTCGCCGACATCAGATTTTTACAGTACCCTTGGGATCACGAAAACCTCAACCTTCAAAGAAATGTGCAAAGCGTACAAATCCCTGGTCAAAATATGGCATCCTGATAAGAATTTTTCAAACAAAGATGAAGCTGAAGCTAATTTCAAGGCCATCAATGAAGCCTACTCGGTATATTTATGTCCTCAATTGATATTCATAATTTCTGAAAATGTTCATAAATTTAATCATACGTTTATACATAGAAAATCATGATGCAGTTTGTTAACTACCAATCTTCTTTCCCTTTTCCCCTTGAATCTTTATTAATTTTTAGGCTCTCAATGGAAAGACGCAAGAGGAGAAATTTACAAGTAATAATATTGACGAACTTACAACGCCAGAAAGTATAATTAATAATCTTAGGATCATGGATGATAGTAGCATCTTAAAAAAAAAGAGTTCTTTCTTTTCGAGGACGGAAAGTAGGAGGAGTCAAACGCCACAAGCAAGACCAACCTATTTGTCAAAAAGTGAAAGTCCAAAGGCAGATGCCACCAACAGCCTCACGGGAAGTTTCCCCAAGTCCTTATCAAAATGCATGAGTCGGAAAGACAATAGCCCGATAAAAGGCCTTACTACATCCTTGTCGAAAAGCACTAGCATAAGATGTGCGTCGGAAATAGAAATTCCTCACATATCAAGAAACATGAGTCGAAGGAGTACCACCCCTATTGTCTTCTCTCAAACCATCGTTAGGAGGAAGCCTCCACCAATCCAAAAACAACTTCAATGCACACTGGAAGAGTTGTGCCACGGAGGTGTCAAAATGATCAAGATCACTAGGGATGTCATCACAGATGAAGGGTTTGTAATCATCTCTTTTTTTTATTTCTTTTTAATTTTTATGTATAAAAACCTTTTCAACACGTTCAAATGTAGAAAATACTTTCATTTCTTTTCAAAAAAATTTCTTCAAAAATGATTATGTTTGAATCATGAAAATTCTGAACGAAAGAAATCAAGAGAAAAATCGAAAAACGAAAAAGAAACATTTTTCTTTGTTTCTTTTGGATGTAAAGAAACTTTACAAGAAAAGTAACACAAATAAAAGAAAAGTTTGAAAATAATTTTTTTTTTCATTTTCCTCCTATTTTTCTTTTCTTTTACATTTCTAAAATCCAAAAATACCCTAAATGCAAAATTTTCTTGAAAAATTAATTTTTTTTCCAACTAAATGCACTAAAATTTCGGTTCCCAAAAAAAGGTTAGATTAATTTGATTGATTAGTAAGTCTAGATTGGAATTTCTTCAATTTGCTATAACATAAAACTATATTATGTTTGATGTTTGATGTTTGATGATGGGTGACAGGATAATTGTCCAAGAAGAGGAGACACTAAGAATTAAATTGAAGCCAGGATGGAAGAAAGGAACAAAGATTACATTGGAAGGAAAAGGCGACGAGAAACCAGGCTATCTTCCAGCTGATATCATTTTATTGATAGATGAAAAAAGGCATCCCTTGTTCAAGAGAAAAGGCGATGAGTTAGAGATTGCAGTTGAGATTCCTTTGGTGGAAGCCCTAACTGGTTGCACGTTTTCAGTCCCTTTGTTAGGAGGAGAACAAATGACGTTGTCCATTCAAGATATTATTTATCCTGGATTTGAAAAAGTCATTCAAGGCCAAGGCATGCCCAATGCCACACAAGAAGGAAAGAGAGGTGATTTGAGAATCACATTTCTTGTCAATTTCCCTCAAGATTTGAGCAATGAACAACGCTCCATGGCTGTTGCTATTTTTAAAGACACTTCTTATTCTTAAATTAATTTCTTTGTTTTTCAATTTATTCAAGTTTTGATCTTGAATTATTTATTTCCTTCTCCTTTTACATATTTAGTGTTCCATGATTTTTTTTTTTTTTTTTCATATTGAACCAATAACCAAGGCAAGTGAATCATGAATGCAGGTAGAATGAGGCATGAAAAATAAAAATGATAGCCTTATAAAAAAAATAAAAAGCAGAGAAAAAAAGATAGAGACAATTCGACCCTTTTTGATGATTTTTTTTTATATGTAAAGATGATCAAATCTACTTTTAATCCTTACTCATTTACACAACAACTCTCCTGACGATTTATTTTTTATATCATAATAAATTAAAAGCAAAAATGTGTTTGAAAAATAAAAAATTGATAAAAAATAAAAAATAAATTATTAGAATTAAGATTTTTTTTCTCTTTTGTTCTCTTGTTCTTTTAAGTTTTCTTCACCTGATAACTTTGTTTCACTCTGAGTTTTTATTCTAAAAAAAGTGTCAATCATACTTATTACTTGTATAAAATAATGGTTTTTATTATGTTATGTCGATTTTGCATTAAATTATTTTTTTATTAATAATATTATAAAAAATATTTACAAGCTCAAATGCACGTTTCTGTTAAAAAAATATCTTGATAAGACTACAATATAGCCAAGTGCTGAAATTGGCATTCATTGACGCAAAACATCACTGGCAAACAAGGAAAGATAACTTCTCATGGAACCGATCATCTCCAATAATTAAGACAAGCTGCTGTAGAGGGTTTTGTCCAGAAGGAAGTCGTGCTTTCAAAACTGCAGCATCCAGCATGTTTTTCAAATATGTCACCAGATCAACAACTGGTTCGTCTTCAATCGTTTTCTCTTGCTTGAACGTCAAACTAGAAATCATCTACCCAAGCCAATGAACAGATTTCAATAACAATACCACAGATTAGAGCTGAAGGAGAAGAAAATTATGGAAAACAATTCACACACAAAGTGAATGAGCACAGAGAGATTATTAACTACAACATAAAGCTTCATATGGAAAATTTAGCTATATGACAAACAAGGAAACAGATGGCAATGAAGCTTTATTCTCCTTCTCTAGAAAAAAGGCTAGCGAAAATAGAGCACTAACCTTGAACCCAGCATCTCCAGTAAAGGGCTGATCAAAATCATGTAGTAACCTTATGTTTCCTTTCTTCCCAAAGCTCGCAACAGCCAGGTTTCCCATTTCCAGTTGGGACATTGCACGACATACTGTCACCAAAGCTTTGATAGCAACATCACCACAACAACTCTCAGACATGCTACGGGAATAATCCACAGCAATGATAACTTGATAATCACGTTTGTTAGGCCTCGTCCGCCTTAATCAAATTTTATCTTTCCGATATTGACTTGCTATGTATGGAATTACCTAGCAATTTCCCAAGCATGAAGAAAAATTAAGGAAAAGAGAATGTGAAATAAGTCAGAGTAGAAGTGCAGTATTAAGTATTAACACGTATACATCCCATGTGAATTATTCTATGTCTCACCTTCTTCATGTTGATCCGTTTGCCAGTCCTATAGTCTCCTTGGAGCTTGCTGGCTAGAGTGGGTTCCATAATGAGATGCAATTGTTGCCTCTTCTGGTGCGAGGTCATTATGAATATCACTGCTATTAGACCAGTTTGCCTCTTCTGGTGCAACACTACCTGGTTCTAATTCCTGGAAGTCACCATTTGGTTTCTTAGCAGATTCCACGATACTAGTTAAGTCAGAAATTCTTGCTTCAAGCATATTTTTATTTGTTCCAATCAAATTCTTCTCTAATTTATATGATCCCTGTCTGAATAATCCCTTTCTGCAGTCCCGCCCACGTTGTCAGTTTCTGCCCTCATAGTTTCATTAGCAGGATTTGCATTCTCTTCATCAAGGTACCTTTTCTCATCAGTCTTTTTGCTCTTCTGGATCTGGGTTTTCCTTAAAATCCATGTTCTCTTTTTCATCTATTTCCATCTCCTCATCAGACATTTCTTTCATTTCATCAAGCTTTAACCCAGTTGGATCAGCAAATGCTTCTTCCTTGCTCAAGTTCATATCTTCCACATTTTCTGTATCGCCAAGATCATCCTGGTTTCCAATCTCATCATTTGGTTCGTCAAGTTTACCAGGACTGGGCTCTCCGGACTCATCAGCATTGGTTGTAGTATCTTCCTTGGCTCAAAGCTCCCTGGAGCTAGCATCTCTGTCCGTAACAGATGATCCAGATTCATACTTCTCATTTATGTTCTCAGGATTTTCATCTTCATCCCTATTCCAAAGCTTTTCATCAATTGTTTCACCATCAGCTCCAGTTTCCCCAATTGCAGATTCTAGTTGTTCATCCTCAGCATCTTCATTATCACTAAATGTATCAGCAGCGAAATCCTGTTCCATCTCAATACCTTTATCATTTCTATTTGGGACTTCATTTGAGAAATCTTGTTCTTCACCTCCCTGTGGCCACACTGAGAAGAAAGCTTAATACCACAACTTAAATAGCATGTTAGAAAAAGACCACTCAAGAAAATAATTCAATTTAATACCTTTTCAGAAGTATAAAGCAGTTGATCTTCATCATTAATTTGATCACTGACATCTTTTAGTCCTGCACCCTCCGCCATACCAATACCAGTTGCATATCGAGATATTTCAATAGTAGAGTCATCCTCCTGGTCTTTAACGGAAATGCCAAACCCTTTGGAATATAAAGAAGCCAAAACTTCTGCAAGCACATGAGTCATTACAGACACCTGCATGCAAGTATATGGATTAAATATCAAATTTGGCAACTCCTTCCATATGAAAGTACACCTAAAAGTTCAAAGGGCATTGTTTTCATTCAAGAAAAAAGAGAACCAAATATAATAGTTTCAATTTTATTTAATAGCTGTGATGAAGCCTATACTCCTAAAATTAGTTCATGAATCATCAATGATTTTGTGACGATTTTTTTTCCAGAAATATTAACAAAAAGAGCAAAACATTGTAGAAATTAAGAGGGTGAGGGTGCTAACATACTGTTCTATTCATAACGAGAAAATCTTGCAGGAAAGTATCACAGAAGCTCAATATTAGGTCCAAAAACGCATGTAGATGCTTCAAATGTGCTCCAGTATGGAATGAAAGAGTTTGCACACTGTTGCCAGAATGGTTCACCACTTGTTCCTGAGTGAGAACACCACAATGGGTGAGATGCCAAATCAAAACAAAATAGTATCTTTCTAGAACATTATTACAACAGAAATATAATTGAACATACTGCAAAACGAATTGTTTCAAGAAGCTCGGCACATAATTCATTCACTTTCAAATCTGCCACAGCTGATTTAAATAGTGCTACACATGCAGTAAGATTCCCCAGTGGTTCTAAAGAAGAAGCACAGCCATTGGAAGACAATCTTAGTTTTTCCAACACATCCTTAATCTGTCCAAATGTGCTTTTAAGGGTTCCATTAAACTTAGCTTCAAGTTCAGAAAGATTTTCAAGGCATGAAGTGGCCTCTTGAAAAGGATTTGTTGATTCCTTTCTTGCTTCCATGGCAGAATTGAGCTGTTCAGCAATCAATTTCCCCTGCAAAAGTTCCAAAATTTATAGTGAAGTTCTATGTCAAAGCTAGGCAACAAAATAGAGTTCCCTGTCAGATTGACCAAATCATTGACCTACTAAAGGAAGCCCTATCATCATACGTATTCAATCTTCTGAAAACAACACTTTTGTTAATAAATAAAAGACTAGTCCCACATAATCTCTTCATCAAAATGACTATAGATCAAAAGTGTAAGATCTAGCAAATGAGCAAAGGGTGAAACCAAGTATACCTTTTTGAACACATCAACAAAATGATTGAAGAGAGCCTCTACAACACAGTTTTTCTCTAAATCTTTCGTAGAGAAAGCAAAGAGATGCTCTTCAAACTCCTTAATAACCTCCAAGTTCCGGAATAGAAACTGTTCCATATGCTCTGAAATTAAATATGGACGAAACGAACCACCCAGAGTGGTGATAGCTCCATTGCAACTAAGAAGATAACTATCCAATGATTCCAGTAACAAAGAAGAATGATGCATGAACTAACATGTTTAAATAACAAAAAAAAAAAAAAATGTAACTGTGGAAGAAAATTGCGCACCTTAGTTTTAGAGATAACTGGAATGAATTTGTCGATGAAAGCACGGACACTATTAACTGTAGCTTTCACACTTTCACACTTTCACAAGAGTCTAGATGAGTGCTTTCAACTATTTTCAGCAACAGAGATTCTTCAAGCAATATAGAACTTAAACTATCAAAGAGTTGCTGTAATATCATAATGCAAACAAATTAATCACTCTCATGCTTGTAGGAAAACCAAAAATGCAGAACATAACAGAGATTACAAGGAATTAACTTACCTTCTGTTGCCACATACACTTCAAGGCGGCACATTGATTTTGAGCAAAAACACTAGACCTTGTGTCAAAATCAGTCGAATCCGACAATAAATTTTCCAGGTCAGAGACACATTCACGTAAGCGCTTCGAATCCCCAGAAAATTCATACGCAGCAGCCTGTTGCTCCTTTTGTATAATCATGAGATGGTTTAGGAAAGAGACTGACCTCCTTGCCTGCATGAACCAAAAAGAAAAACTATCATATACGTTGAGATGACAAAATTATCTTGACAAATGTCTTCACTCCAAATTACGCTTGTAGTATCACTACTGCTGTAGCATTACTATTGTAGCACCACTCTAAGACCTTTATGTAGTGATCTGCTACATGCTACATGCCCTTATAGGCCTTGTAAGAAACTACATCATCTCTCTTCTTCTTAATCATTCGTACATATTTTATTCCCTTTACTCGAAGTTTACATTATTACTATTGCATTGTTTGTCATTTTTTGGTATTCTAAGTTGTATTTGCACTCGAGTCAGAACAACAAGTTTCACCCTAACGCAACAAGTGTTTCAATGCAATCTTGGGCTCACACAAGCAAACCTGGGATGAGCTGTACTAGGATACCTTATCTGCGGATGTAGACTGTGGGACAAACGAGTGTAGAGAACACAATATTCTCTCAAGATTATTTTCTTCGTTCTACTCTTTTTTTTAAAGATCCATTTCAGAATCTGTTCTAGTCAAGTTCCATTGATTTTCTAGTTGTTTCATTTGATTTTCTAGCTATTTTCATGTGATTCTTTTAGTGGTTGATTGTTACCATGAAGAATCAGTGATAAGTGCTTAAATATTCATATTTAAGCCCCTTAATTTACATGTGTTAAGCTCTTTGTCTATATGCTTTAGTCTGTTTTACTTCATTTTGTGTGTTTCACATGTTTTTATAGGCCTTAGAGAAAAAGGAAGCAGTTTTGGCACTTAAGGGAAGAAGCATGGAAATCCTGGAGCAGCTTCTGGTCAAAGTACGATCGATCGCACTATTGCATGCGATCGAGCGCACATGCGATCGTTCGCACACATGAAGGATCGAGCGTAGCAATGCGATCGAGCGCAAGACGCATGCGATCGAGTGCACATGTACGAGTGTGAACAGTAAACTGCAGAACTCTATTTTGGAAATAATCCTATTTTAGAAATAACCCTATTTTGGAAATAACCCTATTTTGGAAATAAAGGAGTTTTGTGTTTTAGGAAAGTTTAGGAACTTATGAGCCTTCTAGGACTACTCAAGCCCTATAAATACACCTGTAAAGCACACACAAATAATGACTTCTCAAAGAGATCCCTTATTTTATCTTTTGCTTTTAGCTTAGAGAACGAAAATGTGGAGGAGAATTGACGACTCTTCTCTCGGGTTTCTTCTTTCCTTTATTTTTATTATGTATACTTAACTTTAAAGCCATAATTATGTTTACTCAATAAATTTAGTATTGGCGCCTTTGCGATATTTATGTTGTGTTGCTTAACTTGATTAATACCTACTTTTATTTAAATTCCTCATATGTATATGTCTGATCAATATGTGCATGTGGTATGGACTTGTTAGTTAGATCAATTTGGATGACCGAGTCCTGGGTCTGACATTAGTAACAAAAGATATCCACATTGGATTCTTAGGTTAATCAACATGGGAAACCGGGAGTAGATACCATGCCCTAGGTCCCGTGTGGTTGTCGATTTCCACAGATCCTATGCTCTCTTAAGGAACAACTTAGCATACACCAGGTTGAATCCCTTTAGAGAGAAAAGAGTTAGAGTAGATACCATGCCTAACTCATTGCTTAGGGAGATCAATAGCTTAAGGAGTAGATACTATGCCTTTAGGTTGACAAACATTAGGTGTTCATGACATGAGTAAAGCATCGGCATATTGTTATATTGTGGTAGCATAATTAGTGGTGGATATTAAGTCCCTACGCCTTTATCTTTATTTTTTTGTCTTTATCAAAATCAACTCTTTTATTATTTCTATCTTTTTACATTACGAATATAATTCTAAAACCGAACTTTACCAATCCCTGTGGAGATGATCTTGCTTTCGCACACTATACTACACTGTTGACCTTGTCCACTTGCAAGTAAAACAAGTACGATTATTTGCTTATTAATTTAGGTGGGTAATCACACAACAAGTTTTTGGCGCTGTTGCCAGGGATTGTGCTAAATTTCTTTTTAAAATTATTTTCATTAGTTTTTTATTTTATTTTATTTTGTTCCGTTTTATTTTTATTTTTATCAAAAATCAGATTTATTCTTTCTTTTCGTTTTCTGTTTTTTTTGTCAAGTGTGCAGAGGAGGAGTTTCTGTCCTCTTTGCGATCGAGCGCACTACTTGGTGCGATCGATCGCAAGCCCAGAGCGATCGAGTGCAGAGGAGCTGCGATCGAGCGCAAAAGGTCCAGAGAGTACCCGAGAAGCAGTACTGAAACTGCTACACTGAAGTTTTTCAACTAATTCATTCGAAGGAGAAGCACCAATGGTGGAAGCTAGTTATGCTTATCTAAATGCTATGGAGAGGAAGCTGGATATGCTCATAAACACCATGACCACTCAAAACATCTCACCTAGTCCGTGAGCCAAACCATTCCAGGTATGTGCTATATGTTCTCATTTTGATCACACTACTGAAACTTGCCCTTTATATTTATATGCAGATCAAGAGCAAGCAAATTATGAGGGACCAAACAATGCATATGCATATACCTACAATCCTGGATGGCAGAACCACCCCAACTTTGCATGGAACAATCAAAATGCCTTGAACCTTCAAGGGCAACAAAGGAATTTCCAACAAGCAGCTCAATTAGTCCCAGAGTCAAGAGAGAGTGACTTAGAGAGCATTGTGAGGGAATTGGTCATTCAACAACAACAGCTACTTACCTTACAAGAGCAGTTTATGACTGAGCAAAGACAAATAAATGCAAGGCATGAGCAAGCTATTCAAAGATTAGATGTACAAGTGGGGCATATAGCTAAGGAGCTAAGTAAACAAAAGCAAGGTGTTGTTAAACAAGTTTTTCATGACCATCACTTTGATCCATTAGAAACTACTCTTACATATAGTCTCACAAGATCGAGTATAGTGCTAGAATCTGAGGATGTTACTGATGACATCATCGAAACTATGCACCTCATTGAAGCCTCTCCAAGGCATCAAAGTAAGTACACTGATCCATTTGATATTCATGTGCCTACTAATATTATTTTCCCTTTTATTGTATAGGCACCTAACTTGGAATTCAAGCAGTTGCCAGAGCACTTACCTTATGCTTATATGGGAGAGAATAAGACACTTCCTATGCTAGTTGCTGCCACTCTTACTTTTGAAAAAAAAATAAGGCTTGGTCCGGCTGAAGACATTAAACTTAGTACTCATGGGAGGCACCCCAGACTTATCCTTTTCATTTTAATATTTTTCTTTTATTTATATTTATATTTACATATCTAGTATTTATATTTCTTGTTTTCTGGAATAATATTTATTTTTCTTTGTCTGGTACTTAGTGCGTGCATCTAGTTCAAGTTTGGGGGCATGTTACAAGCAAAGCAAGCAACCTAGTTCTCCATCTCCCAGGTCAGATCTTTCCATGCCACACACATTGGGGATAATGTGTATTTTAAGTTTGGAGGTAGTGGGAGATACTAGATACTATCACACACGCACTTGAAACACATGCACACACTAAGTCCCAGTTTTTTTTTAGGAAGATAAATGCATGTTCTTTTGGTAAACAAAAATTTTGGTTGATTTAAAAATTTGATAACACTTCATTAGTAAGCTTAAAAGCTAGAACACATAGTATTGCAATTGAAATTTTACAAAGTTTAGTTACCTACCTCAAGGCACCTAAGAATTCACGAGTTTGATCCAAATTTGCGCGAGTACATTTAAACACACATTTGTGTGGGGTATGACATATAATTCTCTTATATATGTTTCCATAATCTAACGGTAATCGGATAACTTGTTGAAAAGAACACTTTGGCATAAGAAAAATAAAGAAGAAAAATGGTCATCATGCAAAAAGTGATCAAAAAGCTTTCCACTGAGTAACTGGACCTCTTGCCTCAGTAAGCATTGAGTGTTCACGTCAAAAGGTGGGAATTTCATTTAGAAGCATTAAAACCTATTAGTTCCGTAGCCTTTTTGATTCGAGTTAATAAGTCCTTAGGGGTGTCTTTACACCTAATGCCCTAAAACCATTTGGTTTGGGAGTCATTGGCTAAACATTCGTTACAAGGTTCAAATAGAAAGCTCGATGGAACTCAACATGGCAAAGATCGCATGATGAAAGAAAAAGAAAGAAGAAAAAAGTATTATGCCATTTTTGTTCTCTTTGATAAGGAATTCGAAAAAGGTTTGGGCATCGAAACCCTATACACTAAAATTATATGGAAGCCCCATCTTATATGTGCTAATTCATCACACACAAATCAAACTTACGATGCCTTAAGCCAACCTTAGGTAAGTAACATGAAATTTTGAAAATCCTTTTTCAATACAAAAAGTTGTTTTTATTTTAAGCTTACTTATGAACTGTTATCATAGTTTTCTGTGCAACCCAAATCTTTGAGTATCATGGAAGTGAATTTATCTTTAAATTTGTTCTTCATTTAGTTTTTAGTTTTGTATTGCTAAGGGATTAGCAATATGTAAGTTTGGGGGTGTGATAAGTGCTTAAATATTCATCTTTAAGCCCCTTAATTTACATGTGTTAAGCTCTTTGTCTATACGTTTTAGTCTGTTTTACTTCATTTTGTGTGTTTCACATGTTTTTATAGGTCTTGGAGAAAAAAGAAGCAGTTTTGGCACTTAAGGGAAGAAGCCTGGAAATCCTAGAGCAGCTTCTGGTCAAAGTGCGATCGATCGCACTACTGCATGCGATCGAGCACACATGCGATCGTTCGCACACATGAAGGATCGAGCGCAGCAATGCGATCGAGCACAAGACGCATGCGATCGAGCGCACATGTACGGGCGTGAACAGTAAACTGCAGAACCCTATTTTGGAAATAACTCTATTATAGAAATAACCCTATTTTGGAAATAACCCTATTTTGGAAATAAAGGAGTTTTGTGTTTTAGGAAAGTTTAGGAACTCATGAGCCTTCTAGGACTACTCAAGCCCTATAAATGCACCTGTAAAGCACACACAAATAATGACTTCTCAAAGAGATCCCTTATTTTATCTTTTGCTTTTAGCTTAGAGAAGGAAAATGTGGAGGAGAATTGACGACTCTTCTCTCGGGTTTCTTCTTTCTTTTATTTTTATTATGTATACTTAACTTTTAGTAAGGGCTTGGTTAAAGCCCTAATTATGTTTACTCAATAAATTTAGTATTGGCGCCTTTGCGATATTTATGTTGTGTTGTTTAACTTGATTAATACCTACTTTTATTTAAATTCCTCATATGTATATGTCTAATCAATATGTGTATGTGGTATGGACTTGTTAGTTAGATTAATATGGATGACCGAGCCCTGGGTCTGACATTAGTAACAAAAGATATCCATACCGGATTCTTGGGTTAATCAACATGAGAAACCGAGAGTAGATACCATGCCCTAGGTCCCGTGTGGTTGTCGATTTCCACAGATCCTATGCTCTCTTAAGGAACAACTCAGCATACACCAGGTTGAATCCATGAAGAGAGAAAAAAGTTATAGTAGATACCATGCCTAACTCATTGCTTAGGAAGATCAATAGCTTAAGGAGTAGATACCATGCCCTTAGGTTGACAAACATTAGGTATTCATGACATATGTAAAGCATCAGCATTCTGTTATATTGTGGTAGCATAATTAGTGGTGGATATTAAGTCCCTACACCTTTATCTTTATTATTTTGTCTTTATCAAAATCAACTCTTTTATTATTTCTATCTTTTTACATTACGAATATAATTCTAAAACCGAACTTTACCAATCCCTGTGGAGATGATCTTGCTTTCGCACACTATACTACACTGTTGACCTTGTGCACTTGCAAGTAAAACAAGTACGATTATTTGCTTATTAATTTAGGTGGGTAATCGCACAACAATCAGCATGTTTCATCTTTGAAAATTGTCTCTTTTGATCCAAGTACATGTCATGACCGCTGTACCCTGGAGGATCAAAGAGATGATGATCACTATGTTTTTGATGACTTTGATGATGAGTGTAGCGTCTCAGATAATTAGAAGGATAAGCTAATGGCCAGTAATCCTCCAGCTCCTCCGACAATCAAACCTGCACAAATTAATCCTTCCAAACTTTCATACGCGAATGTGCTTAAAGGTACAAATCAAGATCCTTCTTCCCATCCCTCATCTACACTTAAAGAACCGGTCTCCACCTCTCAAGATCCTAACAATTCTGATGAAGATTGTGATTCCCCTCATCAAGATTTAGCTAACTTTTCCAAGATTCTATTTCGTCAAAGCTTACATAAGTTACACTTTTCTTCTTCATCATCTAATAAAGAAAGTGAACCAGCTTGTCTATTATCAAAATCTGACATTAACCTTGTTGCATCTTCCCTTAAATATGCAATTGTTCTTAAATTCTATTCGGGTATAACTCATATGAATTCAATTTTCCAACATTTGTTCTCTTGGAAGCTTAAGGAAAATCTGTGTATTGGTACTATTGATTCAAGACATCTTTTAGTACAGTTGGGATGCAAAGAAGAATTTTCTTTGATATGGTCTTCTAGTTCAAGAAAAATAGGAAAGACTCCTTACTGGTTATTCAAATGGACTAAAACTTTTAGCTCCAAAACTGAAATTCCAACTATTGTGGTTTGGATCCGTTTTCCAAATCTTCCTTTTCATTATTATCATGTTTCATTACTTGAGGAACTTGCCAACTCATTTGCACAATTTCTTCGAGTTGATGAGAAAACATAATTCATGGAAAATCCAAATTTTGCAAGAGTATGTGTCGAATTAGATCTCATTTTACCAAGACCAAAACGGATTTTGATTGGCACCAGCAATAAAAATGGCTTTTGGCAACTAGTCCTCTACAAAGGTAACTTAAACTATTGCACTTTTTGCTATTTGTATCGTCATCACATCAATGATTGTAGAAAGAGATCTTCTGCAGTCTATCAAGAGAAGGATAAAATCATTGATAATGCGTCAAAGATTAAGTCTTCTTTTTTTCCCCAAACCATTCAATCAAAGGCTCTTCAAACCCATGCATTCATGAAGAACAAAAGAAAGGAGGTTCTAAATGACGCTAAGTTAAATTTGCCAACATCTTTCAATACAAAGAAGAACTACATTTCAGGATCTATCTTATGAGGCTCATCTTCTTCGTTGAGCAGAAAAAAAAGTAGATGAACATGCTCAGTTAAACGTCTGCTCAAATCAGTCCATTTTCAGCCCTTGTGCAACAGCAAAGCCTAGAAAAAAATATTCCAGTAGCTTCAGTCCATAGCTTGAATAAGATTCCTTCTATTCAAAATAATTTGGAAGAAGGACAAATTGGTTTTGATGAGTTAGATGATAATAGTGATCTTTCATGTCAAACAGTTCTTGATGCTCGAAATGGAGATATCAATGGCGGACTTGGTTTGGAAGCTAAGTAGTGCATCACGATCAATACTGGTATTGCACAGGTTATCAGTGCACCAAAGCTGATGGACAAATCAATTTCGGAGCTGCTAGAAATAAAAATTTGCCCCATTCAGTTCAAGCTCTTGACCTTAACAAATCCGGGCAGCTTTCATCTCACATAAATACATTTGTCTTGCTACACAATGTGGATGGATTAGATGTTGTACAAGTTATGAAGAATGATATAGATGGCAAATTATTGGAGAACTTCTCATCCAACAACTATAATGGACAGCTCTCCAAAAATAAGTCAGCTTAAACACTTCTCCTATTTGTGCATATGCTAGTGATTTATCTAATTTGAATTGCTTGGATGATAGTCATTGTCTGAAAATAAGTCACTTCCCTTATTCCCGGAGTTATTTATCTTCAGATGACTTGTTTAACATGTATAATAAGTAAACCTTTAAACACAATTCGATTAAGGATTCTATTAAGTCCTCAAATAAAATTGCTCAATTTGTTAAAGATTTTAAAGGGCTAGTACTTCCGTTTTTTCATAACATTAAGAAATTGTTTTCAAAGAAGGTTAAAAAGTCTAAGGTGTATAGTAGGACCAAAAAATCAATCAATAAATGATGAACACAATTATTTGGAATATTCGTGGGGTGGGAAATTCAAAGAAGTTAGGATTATTAAAAAAGTTAATTAAAGACCATAATTCATCTCTTGTAGTATTTCTTGAAACAAAACATAAAGGAGAAGATCTAGAAAAATTAGGTTTCCTAATTTTACACATGGTAATCCCATAAACAAACACATTTGGATTCTTTGGAAAAATGAATTAAAATTGGACACAATTGATATCACATCTCAATCCATATCGGTTAGGATTAATTGTGTGGTGAATGCGTCATTTGTGTATGCTAAAGATAAATTACAAGCCCGTAGACCTCTTTGGGAGTCATTATCCAACCTCAAATTATCTTTCCCTGGTCCTTGGTTAATTGGTGGGGACTTTAATGTAGTTGCTTCTCTGGATGAAAAATAAGAATTAAATCCTATTAATATATATGCAACAAAGGAATTCAATGATTTTATTAATGATAATCATCTTTTAGATGCTCGTTTTGAGGGTAGTAAATTCACTTGGTCTAATGACCATCAAGATGCATCACGTGTTTGGAGCCGTTTAGATAGAATTTTAATCAATGATGATTTTTTTTATCTTCTATGCCTCCGTTAAAAATAGTACATGCTGAAATGGTTTTTTCGGATCATGCGACTTTAATTCTTTCGACTGTTCCACAACTTAGCAAACCTCGATCATTTAGATTTTATAAAATGTGGATATCATATGAGAAGTTTTTAGAATCTATTTCTGATTGGTGGAATGAGTATTTCTCTGGTCCTCCTATGATAGTTCTTCATCAAAAACTTAAAAGAATTAAATCAAAATTAAAAATGTGGAATTGGCAAACTTTTGGAAATATTCAAAATAACATTAACTTAGCAAAAGATAATATAATTAGGGTTGAAAATAATTTTAAAAAAAACCTTTTCGGATGATAATTTGCTTCTTTTAAATACTGCTAGACTAGAATTGGAAACTTGGTTGAAACGTGAAGAATCTCTATTACGTGATAAATCAAAAATTAAATGGCTATAAGAGGGTGACAAAAATACCGTATATCTTCATGTTTCACTTAAAGAAAAACATGCTAGACCTAAATTTAAAATTAAAATGGATGATGATTCTTTTATGTCAAATGATAATGAAATTGGAAAAGTTGCTTGCGACTATTTTCAAAATCTTTTTACAAATGGTTTCTCAACTCCTTCATCAATTATTAGATTGTATTCCTAAACTGATTACCGATTCTCAAAATAAAAATTTGTGTAAAATTCCATTAGAAGAAGAAATTAAACAAGCTATTGATGATCTAGACCTTGATAGTACCCCGGTCATTGATGGTTTTAATGATAATTTCTTTCGTGCATGTTGGTCTATAATTAAACTGATGTTATTAGGGTTGTTCATGCGTTTTTCAAAGGAGATTATTTTCCTAAATCTTACATTATCATAAACTTAATTCTTATCCCTAAGGTTGATAAGCCTATCTCCTTGAAGGATTTAAGACCTATTAGTCTATGTACTTTCATGTATAAGATAATTTCAAAAATTCTAACTACTAGACTTGCGAATCTTCTTCATTTTCTAATTTCGGATGAGCAATCCGGATTCATTAAAGGTAGAAGTATTTAAGAAAACATATACTTAGCTCATGAAATGGTAAATGATATAAATAATAAAGTCTATGGATCTGATGTCATGTTTAAGATTAATATGTCTAAAGCCTATGATCGAGTAGATTTGGCTTTTTTATTGAGACTGCTCCAAAAATTTGGTTTCATATTAAAATGTTTGTCTAATGTATGGTATACAATTTCTTTAAATGGTTCATCCTATGACTTTTTCCAATTATCGAGGGGCTTTTATCAAGGTGATCCATTATCACATTTGTTATTCATAATAATAGAAGAAGTTTTTTCCCGTAACTTTAATGATTGAGTAAATAAAGGAATAATTGGAATATTCAAAGTTTCATGACCAACTTTAGGAATCACTTAGTTATTATATGTGGGTGATATGCTTTTATTCCAAAATGGTAGAAACTATTCCGTTAGTGCTTGTAAAAAAATTCTCCAACAATATGAAGCTATTTCAGGTCAACAAATTAATTGGGAAAAAAGTTCATACATGACTACTAATAGTTGTAGCTCATCTAGGATTGTACATATTCATTTTTGGTTAGGATTTAAACATTCTCATTTACCTATTCATTATTTAGGAGTACCTTTATTTAAGGGCAAGAGTAAAAATTGTTATTTCATTGATATGCTAGATAAAATTCAAAATATGTTAGCGTCATGCAAGTCTAAATTCTTATCAATGGCTGGTAAAATTACTTTAATTAAGAGTGTTCTTTCATCCATACCTATTCATACTCTAGCAGCTATTTTGCCTCCCCTTAGCTTTCTAAAATCTTTGGAGAGTAAATTCTCATCCTTTTTGTGGAATTTGGGATTTCAAGTTAGAAAAAAAAATGGATCTCATGGGACCGTATTTGCAAACCTTTTGATGAAGGAGGTCTAGGTATTAGAAGACTACATGAAATTCATAAGATTCTTCAAACCAAATTAGCCTGGAATTTTTTACAATCTAATTTTTAATGGAGTTGTTTTATAAGGAGAAAGTATGGAATCCAAATTCCGGGTCTTAAAGTTCCATGGTTTGCTTCAAAAATTTGGAAATCTATAGCACCATCTATCTTTTATTTAAAAGAACAATCTATATGGATTTTAGGTGATGAATCTCTAAATTTTTGGAATGATAAATGGAATAGTTTAAATATCTCTAGTGATTTTTCTCCTTTTGAGTCTTCTTCTTTTAAGGAGGTTGTTCAATATGTAGATTAAATTAACATACCAAAATCAGATTTTCGTCTATTATTTGATGCTGCAAAAGCCATTAATCTTAATGGTGCAGATGATAAATTAATATGGACACATTCTCAATCAGGTATATTTACAACTAAAGAATATTGGAACAAAATTAGAATTAAAAATAGACCTTTAAATGGGCCAAAAAAAATATGGAACAATTGGATTCTACCAAAAGTAAGTTGTTTTATTTGGAAATTGATTTTTGGTGGCCTCTTTGTAGACTCAAAAATAAAAGAAGCAAGCATCCATTTGGTTTCTAAATGTTCATATTGTCATTTAGGTAACATTGAAACAATAGATCGTATTTCTGTTCATAGTATTTTTGCTAATGCGGATTGGGATTATTTTGGTGTTAGACTTGAAGTTAATCATGCTCATTCCATTCATGCTTTATTTGATAATTGGCTTAGTAATAATTCTCTATCATTTCAATTTGGTATCACTCGTATTTGTACTTTATTATGGGGATGCTGAAATATTTGAAGGATGCGTAATGAAATTAGACAAGAAAGTAAATCTATTTGTTTAAAATATTGATTGCTTGTACTAAAGAAGGTATAATGTATAGTTCTAAGTTCATTAAGCCTAAATCTTCTATACCTTTTCATAAAATGTTATGCATTAATGCTATTAACATTAAAATCATTTCTCCCCCAATTCGTAAAGGTATTTGGATTCGATGGAGCCCTTTGCCTCTTGGACAAATTATACTTAACACTGATGGTTTTTGTTCGGCTAAAGATAGTGTGGGTGGGAGGATATTTAGAAATGGATCTTCATTCCTTCTAGCTTATTCTTACTAATTTGAATCTTGCTCCAATAATAAAGCGGAAGCAATAATCCTTTTATCTGATTTGAAATTAATGCATGGACATAATTTTACTTTGGCTATAATAGAATGTGATTCAAAATTACTTATTAATTTAATTCTTGGTTTGTGTACTTGTCAATGGGATTTATAGTACATAATTCGAGAAATTAAATCACTAATTATTACACACATGACTATTACCCATATTTTTCAAGAAACCAATATGGTTGCAGTCTCTCTCGCTAAATATAGTCCTATTCATGGTAGTAGTAAATTTTTTTTTTGAGTACTAATGAGTTACCTCCCTTAATTTAGTTACTTTATATTTTGATTCCTCTCAGTTGTATACCTATCAAAATGCATAGTCTATTATATCTCTCTTGTTTAGGTTTAGGCTTAAAGACCTTCAAGCATGATTGGGGATGGTCCTTGTTGTTCCCCATCTCTATGTATTTTTTTCATGGTCAATAAATTTCTCTTGAGGTTTTAAAAAAAAACCCGTGTAGAAAACACAATCCCCTCCCACCAAGCACTCCTTGATAGGGCCACGAAATTGCAACACACTCTCCCTTTGAGCCACGCGTTACCGAAAAAAAAAATTCACCCCAACAATTTTCAATCTAAGAAAAACATACTTTATGTTATCTCTGATTAAAAAGAGCAATATCAATTATTTTCCTATTTAATAAATCAACAAATAACTTTTCTTATAAAACTTAATTATTAACTTTTTAACTATATCACTAAAAATTAGTATTCGTAGGGAGAGCTAAGTTAACTCCACCGAGATTTGAGGTAACCTACACTTATCCATTTGTATTTTGAATAATTAATTTTTTTTCAATTGTTTTATTCTTATTTTGGGTTTTTCATTACAGATATCCTACTGCCATTAATAAACCGTCACAGCCTGCTGAAGAACGATGTCACATCATCAACAACTATTTTTAAAACCAGAACTACACTTTACACATGGAAAATGAGATTTTAGAGAATCACAATTTGTCTTCTTACGAATATTAGCCGGAGTTATAGTGGCTGAAAAAACAAGAGGCTTGCCTGTTCTTTCTTCACAACCTGGATACTGATGCACAATTTTGTGCATATCGAGACCTGCAATACGAAACATATCAATTATTCACTGCAACTCACGAAAAATGCCTAAATCCATAATGACTTGCATGCGGTCTGAGTTTCTATGTTGTTGTTATTATTATTATTATATGTTTTGAAAAAGTGTTTTTATATTGTTAAAAATAACTACGCATAGACCTCATGCTATCTATAGAAAAAATGTTAAATCAATTATAAATATAAAAAAGTTTAAAAATTAAATATAATTTATGTTTTGATTACATGTATATCTAAACTTTAGGTGATAAATGTAACAAATTTTGGTTTATTTGTTGAGCCGATCAGAAGGTTGAGACAAACAAGAAGATATACTTCCTTAACTTGGTACAACCCAAAGAAATGGGGAACTGATGGGGTAAATTCGTACCCCAATCAAAGGTAACAAGCGGCACCTAAAAAGATAAAAAAGATTCTCAATTTCTTGGGAAAAGGGTAATTCACCTTTAAAACTTACAAAGCAAAGAACTCTGATTTTTTCTTTTGGCCGATAAAGAACTCTGATTGAATCAGAAAAAGAAGCTGCAAATTTTTTTTGATACTAATTCCATAAGAAGAATTGAAACTCTTCCATTTATGAGTGGAGCTAAAATCATCTCATTCTTCTCGGAAATCTTAAAAATTTCTCTAAGGTGTGTGCTGAGAGTAACCACCTTCGATGATAGTGGCTGTACATTTTAACCACAAAGTGAAAAGAGTTGACCAAAGCTCATGTTTTAACGGGATCACTTAACAGTTTTAAGGAACAATAGGTTTCCAAACCAGAAGACTGCAATTCTACCTTCGACCTAAACTCGGGAGTTTCTCACTTTTGTAAGTTACCTATAATTCTTTTTCTCTTCTTACCTTTATCGATATCAATGAAGACTTAAAAAGACATTGAAAATTTGTGGTTATATCTCTTTGATGAGGAATGATAAAGAATTGTTTATATACTTACATCTGTTTACATTATACTTTCAAGTCAAGGACTTGAGCTCTTTAATGGAGGATGTTGCCGTGCAAGGAAAGGAACTTCCGTCACTGTCCCAACAATGTTGTCTCCAACAAGTACAGCATTTCCAACCGAAGCAGCTTGCCTCCTGATGTAACCTAAACCAAAATGATCTGATTGCTTTCTTCCAGATGCATAGCTTGTCAGTTTTCCCACCTGCAGAAATTTAACGATTTGTCATATAGCACTAAGTATGAAATTCACAAATATCTAAAGTGATTTTTCCTCTTTATTTATAAAAGCATACTGGAAGAGTAAATAAATCACACCTTTTTCCCATCAACAGTGATAAGGCTTCCAGGTTCTGCTGATCCTGACAGACAAAGTCCGCATAATCTCTGCTTAATTCCGTCGTATGTTATGAGTCTAGATATCGTCTCTTGTCCCTTATAACACCCTAAGAATTTAGGAGTTGGATCAACCTTCTTTATATATTTCTATGCAGAGTTAAGTAGTGAGGAGTGATTACCCTTGTTCAATGAAATTGAATTCCAGAGACCAGCTTCCAGAACATTGAATTCATTGATGAGCTCTTTTCCAGGAGCGGGCATTCCTGCAAAAATTTAGTTCTACCTACCTATGAAATCATAGAAATCAAAGAAAGCAACCCAGAAATACTAATTGAGTAAATGACAGGGAAACAAAGGTAATAGTACAAACCGTCTATTTTTATTTTATTATATCTTTTTTGTTATAAACCATGGTTTATTTATTTTCAACTGGTAGCTGATAAAAGACCATTCAAATAATAATTCACATGGTTAATTATTACATTTATTTTAATCTTGCCTCTTTTGGTTCATCCTGGTCTTGGTTAAAAAAAGTTTCTAACAGAATGGATTTTTTTTATATTTTTTGCTGCATTCAGTAGAAATATTATTATCAGGCTGTCAACTAAATCAGAATAATTGGTTTTATATGCACTACATTTTTCTGAGCAACCCTAATCCTACATTCTTATTCCTAATTATAACTCTATCCATCTTCTATGAACCATTCGTCAATTTTCCAAATGTCATCATTGTTAATCCTAAATTTACTGATCTTACATCACAGGATAGTCAGAAAATCTTTTCTTTCCAAAGCACTTCAAATTATCTCCGTAGAGACTGTAACATGCCATTTCCCACTCTGTTTAAAACAAGTTAATACGATTTCATCCTGATAAGGATAATAGAATATTCAAGACCACCCTACCCAAAAAGATAAAAGGAAAAAAGAATAATCAAGGCCATTTTAGAACATGAAGCATCATAATGTATGGTGTAAGAAGTGGTGTGTGTTGAGGCCCACCACTGCTATCCATTAAGTTTAAGCACATAAAGTTAAAATCAAACTTCACTAACAAGGCTATGCTACTGTCCTTTGCTGTAAAACAGTATAAATGCCATATAGTCATAGTTTTCAGGGATAGCTAGCCCAATCACAGGTCCTCTCAAGTAGACCAAACTAGACACCTTTTCCATATAAAAACATGTCCAGATTTTACTGACAATGATCCAATCTGTACTTCAGCCAATAGAAACAAAGACCAATTAGTCCACCAGTGATGAGTAATTTGATTAAACTTGAGAAGCCTCAAGGCAACTAAAATGCAAAAACTTACGAGAACTAAGGTGGTGACAAAAACTAGAATTAAGGAGGTGATAAAAGACACATCTAAGAATTTAAGGCGGATATGGCTCAAGAATGAGCAGTATGGTAAGGACGGATTTCTACTTGGGATTAATATTTGTTGAGTTAAGATGACTCTGACGAAAATTTAACAAAAGCAAATTCCATTGTCAACCTTTTCCTCACCATTCAAAATCATTCCAACGTTCAAGATTGAGTTAAGCTCTTTTAGATGATATTAATTTCCACATGAACTCAATAAAATGCTAGCTCACCAACCTCTTTAAAGTAAAATGAGGCAATTAAAACATAAGGCGTGCAGATTTATGAGCGAAGATTTTTTCACCCAAGAATTAGTATGTTTTAACAATCAACATAAGGAAAAAATAAAGAGCGTAAATTGAACAAGCCATGGTGCATCAAATTCCAAATAATCTTTATTCATTTTACTGACTGATCAACGCCAAGGGTGCTTGGGTATGGCTTGCAGTCAATTCCAAAACTAATGTATCTCATACAGATTGACATTTATTTACCTCTCCATTTTTGGGTTAGACTTGTAGCTTGGACCCACACAGGAAGCTTTTGACATTGCCAGTGTCACTGATTATTATATTTGACAAAATATCTCAAATTCTGCTTTTAATTATCATCTTTTGTTAAAACAGGCAATATAAATTTCTACAGAACTACAACTTAGGAAAAAACAATTTATTAGAGATTTAGCTATAAGTTTCGCCGATATTTGATTTATATTTAAAATAATCTGAGCTACTTAACACCAGCAGTCAAAATACAAAAACACTTGAAAGCTAGGGCTATCTGTCTTTAACAAAAACAAACATTTAAAATGTCAAGACAAATCAACCAAACAAGTCAAGACATGTAAGCCAAACCAACAAGTCAAGAGATTACCGATTATCACCTTGAATAATCCTTAGTTTTTCCCAGGCGATAGAACCCATTGGAACAGCGCCCTGAGATAGAAGAGTTTTCCAGACTGCTCCAGCAGCAGCTGGCGACATCAATATTGAAAAACCTTCCTCAGCAATGAGACTTCCCACCCCAACTGTTATTGGCATACCATTTACCTGACAATGGACTTTGGTTCATTTATAACACTAGTTTACATCATGAAATAATTGATAAGCAGATACATAATTTATTTTGTTATTTAAACACTTCACATCTTCTCCTCTCCACTCCCACCACCCCTCCACACACCCCCCCCCCAAAAAAAAAAACCACCTCTTTTCACACCCATGAGCGGAAATTGAAGTTCCCATCAGTTAGTATGTTCAGAGAGTAAGAGATGCAACAATTATTTTGGCCCGTTACCAATGATTATACCAAAGGATATGGAACCGCAGGCCAAAGACATTGACCTTTCACAAAATTTAAGTAAAATGAGTTAAGAAAATTAGGAATTCTAAACACTTGTTTTGACTGGAGAAAGCCTGCCATAGGGACTAGTGAATCAAATCAAGAAAGCACTTCCAACTAGTGCGAAAAGGATTTGAGTGTTACATCACGGGAGGCTTATCGATCAGCAACTGTCTCCACCAGTTTGCGTTGGTTATGGATGTATTATGGCCAATCAGAGGACAAGTTAAATGAGTGAACAATTAATTTTTTTAAAAAGTAAATGAAAAACAATTAGGAACAAAGAAACAATTTCAGAAGAACTCAATGGAAATCATTTGAAAAGAAATAAAGAGAATATCTATTTTAACCTTAAAATATAAAACATGGAAGATTTGATGTACTAATTGCATTACAACACATATGGATGTGAATAAAGCATAGTCTGTCAACAGATATTGCTAACACAAACTGATGGAAGTCAAAAGCTAGCATATCCAACCAATGCTAATTTATTGAAGAAGGAAATTATGGGATTACATCTCTATTTAAGATACCAAAATGCCCGTGTAACCTCAATACTTAGCTATAAAATAACCCAACCTTGGGGATCGGTTCAAAGGCAAAAGCATTTGGAATCCGATTGTGAAAAAGTTTGAGAAACTTTTGGCCAGAAGGAAGAATCACTACCTTTCGAAAGGGGGTAAACTCACTCTCATTAATAGCACTCTTTCTAGCCTTCCGATCTATTTTATGTCTCTTTTACCTGTTCCTAGTTCGGTGGCCCAAAGATTGGAAAGCATCCGAAGGAGATTCCTTTGGGATAACTCGGCGGAGGATTTTAAGTACCACTTGGTTAATTAAGGTGTGGTGAAGCAACCTTTGGAAAGAGGGAGCCTTGGTATTAAATCTTTCACTTTTCTCAATAAGGCTCTTTTTGGTAAATGGCTTCGAAGGTTCATTGTTGAGAAAGATAACCTTTGGAGGAAAGTGGTGGTGGCCAAATTTGGGATGGATCTTGATGGTTGGATGTTCAACGAGCCTCGGAGAGCTTATGGAGTGGGAGTGTGGAAGTGTATTAGAAAAGGGTAGGAGGAGTTTCGGCATTATGTTGAGATCTTGGTGGGAAATGTAGTGAAGATTCGGCTTTGGTATGATACTTGGTGTAGAAATACCTCTTTAAAGTATAAATTTCCGAGTGTTTTTAATATAGTAAGAGAAAAAGAAGCGCGTGTTAGCTCTTGTTTTTCCTTGACTAACAAAAGGGTCTCTTGGGTTGTGCCTTTTATCTGCAATGTTCAAGATTGGGAAGTTAAGGAGGTTGCGATGTTTTTGGATTCCTTATTTTCCTGAATTGAGATGGAGAGGGAGGATGAGATGAGGTGGAGGCTTAGACTAGATAGAGGCTTTATGGTAAAAGATTTTTATAATATTCTTGTTGATAAAGGCCTTGCTAATGATCATTCTAACTTCCCTTGGAAAGCTATTTGGTGCACCGGGATTCCCTAGAAAATTAGTTTTTTTATTTTTTTATTTTTTATGGGGAGGTCTCATAAGGTAGAATTCTTACTATTGACAATTTACAAAGGAGAGGAAAGGTATTAATCAATAGGTGTTTTATTTGTATAAAGAAGATCGAGTCCGTTTATCATCTCTAGATGGATTGCTCTTTAGATAGAAGTTTGTGGAAAATGACTTATAGAATTGTGGGGGTTTATTGGGTAGTTACGGGGTCCGTGAGAGATAAAATTGGGGTTTGGAGTGGTTTGACGGCTTCCAAAGAGGTCAAAATGGCTTTAGAGTTAATTCCGTACTCTATTTGATGGATAGCGTGGGAAGAGAGAAATCGGAAGGCCTTTGATGGTATTGAAAGACCAATTGCAACTATTATGTCTCATTTGGTTATAGTAATCAAGGTTGTAATGGAATGCTCATTCATCCCGTAATGATCATTACATTGTTTGGTTGGTTTAAAATGGTTGTAATGGGCATTACACCCTTGAAGGAGTGTAATGTTCATTACATTACAATCTGGACTCATCTTGAATTCACAATATAATTAAATATTATCATAATATTACACTAAATATCATAAAATAATATAATATATTAATAAAAATAATAAAATAAAATAATATATTAATAAAAACAATAAATAAAAATATATCATTAATAATTAATAAATACCAATATATCATTAAAAACTAAAAAATATAAATAAATTAATAAATATTTAAAAATATAATTAAATATTAATATAATATTATACTAAATATAATAAAACAAAAGGATAATATAATTATAGTAAACAACATAATTTAATAAAAATAAAATATTATATTAATAATAAGTAATAAATATAAAATACGTTATTAAAAAATAAATTAATTATTAAATATAAAAAATAATTAAATATTAATATAATACTATACAAAAAGCATAAATAATGTAATATTGTTATAATAAACAATATAATTTAATAATATATATAAAATATTAATATAGTAATATATGACTAATAATTAATAAAAATAGAATATAATTAACTATTAATATAATACTAAATATTTGAAAATAATATAATTAATCAATATGGTATATTTAAATAATATAATAATATTATAGTAAATATATAATATATGAATAATAATACTAATAAAAGATATTCATATAATTTATTTATATTGATATAAAAATCATATATTGATAAACTAAATTTTAGAAAATAATGAAATAAATATTAATACAATAATATGATTAAATAAATATAAGATAATTAAATAATATAATATTATGATAGTAAATAATATGATATATACATATATATAATAAAATGATAATAATATTAAATATCATAAAATAAAAAATATGAATAACAACATAATATTATTATAGTAAAAATATAATATATTAATAAAAACAATATAATATAATATAATAATACTAATATAATTAACTAATATAAGATAATTATATGATAAAATTATTAATTATTAATAAATAATAAGTAATGATAAATAAATATAAAATAATATGTTCAATATAGATAATATAATATAATAATTAATATAATTAATTATATATATTTTCCCCAAACACATTTTAGTCAATCTGATTTCATTCCAACTTCAATTCAAGGGTATTTTTCATGTTCTAACCAAACAATGTAATCGGATTCCAACCTTAATTCCATTGCAGCTTTGATTATATTACAACATCGATTACATTACAGCATTAATTCCATTACCGCAACCAAATAGGACATTAGTGATAGTTGGTTCAACACTCTTAATTTTTTAGTTAAAGGAAAATTCTTTGTAAATAATGAAGATCTTTTAGATTTTGTAGAGTTCTTGCATTGTAACTAGCCTTTAGCTTTTTATTGCACCTTCTTGGTGCTTTTTAATAAAAAAATTTACTTATAAAAAAAAATATAACCCAACCTCATAAGAAGAGCATAATGCTCTTCCTAAGCATTCTAGATTTTTTTTTCTTTTTTCTGCTACTATTGTTTCCTACTAATTCAAATAAAAAGTAAATATAAACTAATATTTCCTAATAGCTAAGCCACAACCAAATACACGAGTCCATTAGTTATTATTTTTCTTTAATAAGTAATATATATATATATATATATATATATAGCAAACGCACCAAGGGGATGCCATCTGTAAACAAAATAATTATCTACAAGATAGTATATCATTGAAGTCTATGAAATCTTCACTTAATCTTACACTATAGTGCCGATGTGTTCCATATGGCTGTCCAACAAGATCACCCAGATTCAAATTAGTCATTACCTGTTTGCACACCACAATAACAACCATCAACAACATAAATACAAACTTGCAAAAAGTTTAATGTCAAAGAAGAAAATGAAAAGAAGATTTACAATTTGTCACGAACATGCTTACTTGGTTGCTTCTAGGTCCTGCTAAAATGAATAAGCAAGTTTGGTTGGTGATATCTTGAATCTCTACCTTGTCAGCAATAAATATGTACCTTTGAAAGAATATACTAACATAAGAAACACATATAAAACAACCTGTAGCTTGTTTTTCTTTTTCTTTTTTCATGTGTGAATAAACTTCAGAAGGAAGTTTAATACTAAGCATGGATAAAACAACCAAACAAGATCTTGTACCAACTACAAGGCTGGAGCTCCATTTTTACCATTGTACTCTACATTGACCATTGGAATGTAATTCACAGCGTTGACCAATTGCATGTAATCAATATTATATATTAAATTCTACAATCCCAAATGGAGCAGGTAACACCCTGAGCAGTTGGCTCAGTGTATCTCTCCTCCACTTGTTGGGAGGTCCTGGGTCAATACCTAGCCCCATCACTCTGAGGGGTTAAATCCCTTCAAACAATTGCGTACGAAAAAAAAATTTGAAGGAGCAGGAAATAGTTAGAGGATAGGGGGACCTGAAAGCTCATCCTCCACTGCAAAAAAATGGTACAAATTTTAATGACATAAGCAAAGCTGAGGGTCCTATCTTCCAAAAGTGAAAGTAAATATCATCCTACTAAATGGAGGCAAGACTGGAAAACTAAGGATAGTGAATATAAGCACCGGAAATCAATAAAAAGATCCTAAAAGAAAAAAAACAAATAATGCATATACTTCTTCAGCATTTCTGCTATGCTTCCGCAGGTTGTTCGTGAGACCACCAACATGATTGCATTTTTCTGTGAATGTTAGAAGAGACTAATAAGTTAAAACTGTGACTAGATTTATTATAATGCTGAAAAAGCGGAATATAATACAAGTTTTCTTTGATCTTTTGCCGAGGAGGCCTTGACTCAATAGTTAAGATTGAATCGTAAAGGTCCCAGCTTCAAGTGGTGCATGTGTGTTTCACCAATAAAAAGAAAAGCAAAATATAATACAAGGAATGTGGAAAAAGAGATTACCATGATCCATGCATGTGCAATATCTATTGTCCGTGCTGTTGGTGTAATGAAAACCGTGTCACATCCCTATGGATTTCAACAAACAAAACCATATGACAGTATCAAATAAAAATAAAGTTGAAGTAGAAGTTCATGTCAAGAGTGGAAACCAAAATAGGTATAACCCCTCAGAGCGCACCTGTCCTTCATGAAGACATTCAAAATTTGCAGTACTTTGGTTGTGAAGAAACTGAATACGGTCATCTCCACTGACTTCATGACAATTGAACAATTTATTTTCACAAAGTAAAAGAACATCAATGCACTAATCCTATTAAACCTCAAATGATTAGGAGACCTGATCTAGATTTGATAGGAAAACTCTCAAACAACCAGAGAACAAACACACCAGAACTTGCAATAATCTGTAAAGA
The DNA here is from genome assembly GCA_023935145.1 of Bretschneidera sinensis. NCBI lineage: Eukaryota > Viridiplantae > Streptophyta > Magnoliopsida > Brassicales > Akaniaceae > Bretschneidera > Bretschneidera sinensis. Next base: position 99,719,916 of record CM043704.1, read on the forward strand.
ACTATAACATGGATATTCAAACTAAAAGCAATATGAAACCTTAACTAATTTAAGCCAATATCTTAACAAGTAAAATCCATAAGCCAATCTTATAGAGTTTCCACTAGCATGGAAGCAGCTTCTTGTAAAATTAGAAAGTGAATTTTGTTACAAGGAAAACTAGAAAGTGCAACGCCACCTAAGTCAGAGCCTCAAACAAGGTTTAAAAAGAGAAAAAAGAAAAGAAAAATAAATTGATTTAAGAGCCCCCAAGAATAATTAGAGGTATAACTCATTTGAGGACTTAGAAAGGAGATCAACTATAATAAAGTAATTGCAAGTGTGATGTAATGTTTTTCATCCATCAGTTCGGTTTACACTTCCCCTATAAGCCAATACGTTTTTCCTTTCAAAAGTTTCTTTGTTCTTTATTTCAAAAGGGACACTATTAATCAGAGAGAGCTTGATCCACTTGACTTTCAACAACTAGAAAGATCTTCAATGACATGAGCATACCTTAGAAAAATGTAAAGCCATCAAACTTACTACTCCCTCTGTCCTATAACGATTGTTACGTTCACTATTTCGCCAATTAAGTGAATAATTTTTTTTTCTAATGTTAAATCATTACGGAATTTTTTTTCTTCATATATACATAAATAGAGTTTAGATGTTTCTAAAGAACATTTTTTCATATTTTTAAAATTACGTATATATATATATATATATATAATAATAATTAAAGTCAAAGTTAAGTAAAAAAAGTGACAAGTGACAATCATTTTGAGACAGAGGGAGTACTATTCTAATTCGCATTATCTTCTTAGAAGCCCCATGTAATTTGAAATTTCTACATCAGATAATTGAGATGACTCAAATAAAACTATACTCGAGCACTTTCACGATACTCATTAGAAATTCCCCACCAAACCTCAATGTTTTGTAAATATCGTATTGTACCGGCTAGTACTTCCTGGTACATATAATACCGTCGCAAAATCGGTCCAATATACCCTCTTATACTGTCTTGGCATTTGTACTGGTCTATACCAGTGCGTTTTGGTCATACCAATATATTTCGGCTATTTCAACTGAAAACACCAGTATATTTTGGCAATTTCAACTTGAAAAAACAAGTTTCAGCTGGTATAAAACAAGGTTGTCAATGCCATATTGATCAGTTTTCCAGTTTTCTTATTGAAACTGTATATATTAGTTGTTTGTTTTTGTAGAAGTTGTACATGAGAGAGAGAGAGAGAGAGAGAGAGGGATTTGAGAAGAAAAACAGTAGTGGACTCAAATTAGCAAATGGAGAGAGCTCTTATTGTTTGTGAGTTTGATGGACGCTGGATGAAACAATCCTTAGTTAAATACAACTTGTAGTTTTTTCTTCCTAAGAAATTAGATACCACTAATCATTTTAAGGCTAAATTGTTAAAAGACATTTCTGTTACATACTAGTTATATATATTGTTGACAAACCACAGGAAACTTAATATCTTACATATAGTACCAGTTATCTTGTTTTGTATAGGTTCAGATATTCTGATAAAAGTTAGCTAACTATACCATTAAATACAAACCGGTTAACCAATACGCTACTACAAGTACAAACCATTTAATTTAAGAAATCATAAAATTGACAGGTGCAGTATTGACAGGTTTGCCCTTGCACCCTTCCCAAATGTTTTTTTTTTAATTTAAAGAAAAAGAGAAAGATAATATACCAATGTCATTCATGCCATAGACCAAACAACAATAGTGTATATTTATCAATGATTGTTACTATAACTACAATTATTTTTGGTGTTTTAAGTTTTAATTATTATAAATGAGGGAGGAATTGAAAAGTTAGCATTATACTTGGATTTTTATTTCTCAAAAACTACCTCAAAATAACAGAGACATCTTAGAAACCCTAGTGCTACCCAAAGAAGGAAACTAGATAAAATCAAAATCAAATCTCTAATAATAGACTATCTAACTTCAAAATTAAATCTCTAAAAACCCTACTACCTGGAATATTAACAAAATTACCCTTACACTCAAAACAACCCATAGTAATGAAATTTAGAAGCCCTAAATTTAATCTTCCATGCATGCACCATAACATATTTTGTTTGGTTTCAAGAATGAAAAATGGGAATATGATGATGCACATGGAAAGAGTGGGAGACAAGAAGGTACCTCTTATTCTCCCAAAATGTGAAAGATCCACAACCTAAGCCATCAGATTCCATAGAAGAAAATGAATTGAATTAGACAATAAATAGTCGAATGCTGAAAAATAAATTCAAATATCTATGGGCCCACCATACAAATAAAAATCAGACTATTCATATTAAAAAAATAAATCGGTCTTGTAATTATGTTGCATTTTATAAAACCACAAAGATAATAGTAATTTGGAGCCATCATATTTAAACTAATTTTTCATTAGCATTCCAGATTTTAATATTGATAGACCATAAACCAATAAATTTTTAAAGTTTGCATCCTAAAGTTGTAGTAACTCCTGCCAAGACCAAGTCAAATACAGAAATAACCAAATTAACTAAGCCCCAATCCTCTTAGAAATTAAGTTTATACATGTGTCCACTTTTAGGATTCTTATTATGTGTCCTAGTAGGTCTAGATTATATTTATCTTATCTAATAATTGTATCCTAGTCCTATTAGATTTAGTATCCATAAGTCTATATATTACACTGTTGCATTGTATTCTATTCAATCAATAAGACATAGAATTTCTTTCAGTTCTTATTTTTTTGTCAACACCCACTATAGGAGCAGAAGACAATACTTGAGTTTGACATACCTTAACATGCTTTAAATAAATTATAATTTTTCCAAGTATCTAAAGGAGGTAGAAGCACCCACCTTGCCAAAGTGCACAAACCATAGCATTCAACAATTGTTTTGTAATTAATCTAACAATCATATTATAGAACTTCATCTCTAAAGCAAGTTACCTAAGTTTAGAAAATAATTTAATTACATAAAGCCTATTAGACTAAAGTAAGATGACCATTTCAAGTTCAAGATTCACTTTCTTGGGGCCAGTTCAATTTACACAAATAGAATTTAATTAGGTTGACAAAATACTTATACTAGTGATATGCAAGGGCATAAGAAAATGCAACTTAAGAGGTATGGCTCAAACTGTACATCCTATGTACTGAATACAACCATCACCAAATGTTTCTTCATATAAAGGATCCTAAGTGGTTTTTTTTTTCTCCTATTAAGAAAAGATAGTTCAAGACCTAGGTCTCTTGGCTTAGTGGTCACCTCCGAGTCCTCTTAGGTCACCTTCTAAAGATCATGTTAACAACTTTAATCTTGAAAGCATAAGTATCTCTACCAGAGATTTAGAAGATGGAACGAAAACCCGTTTGGCGGTTGAAAGCAAAAACAAATGTTCTCAAGAAAATGAGAATAAAAAAGGGAAAATTTAAAGAACAGTTTTTTCAGCATTTTCAATAAAACTGAAAAATAAAATTAAAAATGTTATTTATAGAATTAAAAAGTGAAAATGAAAACTGTATTCATTCTTTGAAAATAGAAAATGAAACAGAAAACATTTCTAAAACAAAGCACACTCTTACATCAAAGCCTTTCCCTCCCATAGAGATAAACTTCACAAGTTTAACACCACGAAGAAAAGCCAAGAACCAAAAGCTTCTGAGCATCCATGTTGAATTTCCAAGAATACAACAAACTTAGCTGCAGACTGTGCGATCATAGGAGCAAACTTCTATTTCATCCATAGAACCATGCACGAAATTGATTTCAGGGGTTCAACGTTCAAATACACCAGTTTAAAGTTAAGATCAAAATATTGAATAAGACAAAATTGCAAACACTATAAGAATCATCCAGTCTAGTCATAGTTTGTCAGAATTACCCACATGAACCTCATCATTCTTTGACCTTGCAATATGCTGTCAGTTCATACAAGTGTCAGCCATTAAACAATTTACACCATGGCTGAGTGCCCAATTTAAATAACCAGGCATTAAGACTAAAGTTGGTAATATTTGAAGGAAGACACGATGGGGTACTGAAGTATTTAACCTATTTATAAAAATACACTGGTCATATAAAGACTCCACCACTTCATCATACCTGGATATAGATACTACCAACAAACATGGAAAACAACCCAATTTACAAGTTTAACTAGAAAAGATACGCACCGCAACTCCATTATAAACTGCCTCCAAAGCTTCATCATCATTATCAAAAGTCTCAACAATCCCATCCTCTGACACCTTTCCTCCCGCCACTATCACAGTATCCTGCAAGTCAATTAATAAAACCCAAAAGCATTAGTCTCAAATAAAGCCTTCCCATTGGCAAATTAGGTGCAAAGTGCAGTTGAAGCACATCATACTGCATAACAAGTCACAAGAACCTAGTGTTGTGCCTTGCATTGCATCTAGGAGATCTTAGCTCTTCGATTGCACCTTAATTCTCTGCAATTCATTAGGGTCATAGGAACAAAGAAAAACTAAAGTTGAGGAATATTTATCTTGGGAGAGCGAAATGACATCTAGAGAAAAATTATTTCCAAAAAAAATCGGCAATTCAGTCTCAGCCCGTTGTCTGATAAAAAGGACCATTCCTCTAACCCGGACAGAGTTATCTTTCTTCTCACAAAATTGAACCAGTACCGTAAACCAAGTGGCAGAGATATTGAACAGAATCCACATATGAAATACTAAAAAAGAAGAATAAAATGATAATGCTCATCAATTCAATTCACTAAACAAGTAAACATTGTTTCAAAAAAGAAATCCCACGTGTAGCTTCAACAAAACTCTGAAGGCAGACGACCAATTTTCAGTTCTTCCATAAACCAATAATAACCAAAAACCATCTTAAATAACTTTTTGCAATGTCGAAGCAATTACTAATCTCTAGGACATTATGTACTAGATTCTCAATAGTAAAAGCATTCTCATGAACATTTGATAAAAAAAAATTGCACGGTTGAATTCCCAATTCTATATAAGCATATAATTAAGACTGCTGGCCGTGTATTTGAACTAAAATGTTAAAATGACTCCTATTTTCCAAACAGACTCTCCACAAGAATCCAAAATCACATTGATTTGGGTTTCGTTTCTTTCCCGTTCCTCCAATTCCAGAGGAACCATACAGACCCACGAGGAATACATACATCACATAAATCATACAAACATTGAGATATATACATACATGTATGTGTATATATAGAGATAGAGAGAGGGGGCAGGTAGTTTACAAGGAGGTCGTGATCGATTGGGGGAGGGGAGAGGTGAAACGGCAGCGAAGCAATTGGCGAAGTGATGAGTTTGTTCTTGTTCTTCTTGTGGCGCTGGTGAGTCCAAAACGGTGCGTTTTGAAGGTGAATAGATTTGCAAAGGAGACTTGCTCTGGACAAGAGGGACCTAAGACGAGCAGTAGTGCCAACCACGTAGCTACCAGAAGCCACTGCTGTTGCCATTCCTTAACAACGCACGACAACTATACTGTTGTTTGTTCTTCTGCTTATTACTCTCTCTCTCTCTCTCTCTCGGAAAAGAAAAAAAAAAAAACAACGGCTGTAATTCTTTAAACAAAATGAGATATTTATCACCCAGACCCCCTGTATTTTGATAATTTGTTTCAATCTCCCCCTATTCTTCAAAACATTAATTTATAATGATACACTGACAGAAATGATCAATTTATATGACATCAAAAATTCTCCAATGTCTTTTCATTTATCTTCATTTCTTTAGAGCAAAATGTTGATTTAAAAATTGAGAAGAAAAAACAGAAGAGAGATGTCATTTTTATCTTTGTTGCATTTCAACTGTCATATGAGAACACCGTATGAATTGATAATGAGTTGCATGTATGAAAAAATGAGATCAAAATAGACTACTGAAGACACTTCTAAAACAAAAAGACCCATTTGATCTATTTTAAAATCTAAAGGTACGACACTAATACAATAATCAAAATGGAAAGAGGTTTAGTAATAATATTTCCAAAGAAATTAATGTTCTAATTGGTAAAATGGAAAAAGTACGAGAAAAAAATAAAGAGATGATAAAATATTAGAATGATTGATATTTTTCATCTTTTTTTCAATAAAAATGATGAAAAATGAGTGATAAGAAAAAAAAAACAATAAAAAATACATTGTTTTAGCTTTCGCTCTCCAATTATCATAATTTGGGAGAATTATGATTTGTTAATGTAAAAAGAAAACACTAATCATCCAAATCTTCTTTTCTCTCTCTTTTTTCTTACTAAATCATAGAAATATCATATTTTTCTCCCTCCCCCTTCCTTCTCTTTATTTTTTCTTCCTACCAATTATAATACAAGGGAATGAAAGAAAAAATGAAAAATAATTGTCCAAAAAGAAAAAATATGAGTTTTATATATAAAAAAGAACACTAAGATAGCACTAATTATTATCATGGGTTTTTTTTTAAGAATTCTACTACTATAAAATCTGAATCTAATATATAATAGAATTATGTACAGGACTATGCCATGCCTACAAAACATTCATTTTTGATCCATCCATATCAATATAATATTCATAATCAATTTAACTTTTATTGTATTTTTTTTCCTCGTAATTTTAATTTTTTATCATTTATCTTATTCCTATTTTTTATTGTTAGCAACTATTTACATATATTCATTTTATTTAATTTTTTTGAAATTTTTATGACCAATATACTATTTGAGTTGTAGTTGCTAAAAAAAAGCGTTGGAGACCTCATATATCTTTCATTTATTTCAGTTACAATTTTCGTTTTAACATATAAACTGGAATCAATGATTGTTGAATTCCAATTCTCTTTCTTTTTTTTTTTTAATTCCAATGTTTGCCCATATTAGGTCTATTTTTTCAATGCACATCACACTATGTTTATTTTTTTTGAATGGATCAAAAGTCGACCATCTACACTTGGCTTAAAGATTCAAAAAAAAAATAATCATGATTTATTACGGATATGGTAGTATAGAATTATCTAAACTCTAGAGATGAAATAAATAGTGATTTTTATTCAATTAAGAAAATTATTTTTTTATATTGGGATTAAAGTTAATGTTTTAAATCTGTTCGAAATTTTATTAATAATTTTAAAAAAATTTATTGATAATATCTATATAAGTAACGGGTCTAAAACTTTAACTTTAATCAAGTATTCCTAATTGATTAGAGGATGGCCACAATCCAACATAATTCATTCTATGTTTTCCTCGTGGATATAAATGAACAAAGTTGACCACAGAACATATTACACACGTAATATTTATGTACAAACAAGCTTTTCCAGGTAAGATTTGTGCTATATAAGACTCACCCTGAAATACACTAAAATCTATTCTGTGTTGTACGGTTTTCATGCCTAAGGGACTCACCATAAACTTGCCCCACCTATGATCCATTACAACAGTGAACTAATCGAATTCATGGTCTTTGGGTTGGGAACTTGCCGAAGCTCGGACTGTCCTGAAATCTTGTTAATTATCATTGATTTTAAAAGCTTTAACGTTTAAACTAATAGGATTTGAACTTATAAGTTCAAATATATTTTAATACTTTCTTTCACGTACATAATTTCAGAGATAATATGGGTGGACATGTGAGGCCCAAACAAATACATTCCTTAATTTTTTTCTCAAAAGACAAGATAGATCAATATTAAACTAAAAGGTTTACATGCATAGAGGTGGGATTAGTAACCCACTGGCGCCACCATGGGCCATAGTTGTCTCTGTACTAAAAAAGTGCTAAAAAAATAGGAGCATTACAAAAGACCACAAAATTGAGGGAGGTGCAGTTGCTGTTATTGTAACAAGTGTTTTTAGAAACGGAGTCTGGGCGTGCCCATGGGCGAAACAGGGTTAAAACACCATGAGGTGTAAAAGTTGGGACGAAAATGTTACTGGGCGTGCGTTTTTCGGGTCGGGGCGTAAACCTTTTACGCCTCGAGCATCTGGGCGAACGCACAGCGCAACAAAAAATGAGACCTTCTATATATATATATATATATATATATGTTTGTTAGTAACATATCAACAAACAAGCACCAGCGGTCTAATGGTAGAATCGTATGTTGCCATATACCAGACATGGGTTTGAATCCCCATCCCCGCTGGTGCATGCGTGAAGTCTTAAGTTTTCCTTTCGTTTTTTTCCCTCCTTTCCACTGTTGCCTTTGCGTGAAGTCTTCTCTTTTTTTTTTTGCCTTTTTTTTCCCTCATTTCCCCTGCCTTTTTTTTTTTTGCCTCTGTTGCCCTTTTTTTTTTTTTGCCTTCCTTGTTTCCACTGTTTTTTTTCCTTCTTTTGTTTTCACTGAGCAAATTCATTTAATATGCTCCATATTATATACTCTGCATTTTATAAAAATCGTTTTATAATATTATTAGGATTGCATTATCTATGTTATCTAATTTGTTGTTTTTAATAGATTTATATATGTGAATTTATTATATCAATGTAAGTGTGTAAACACTAATCAGTAAATATTTGACACTTAACATTGTGTTATTTTTATATTTGTTGGAATTTGGAACGTGTTTGTGTCTTGTGATGAATAGATTGGTCAATTTGAAAATTAGAATTTAGTTTTTGAAGTGTGATTTTTGAATTATTGATGAAAGATGAGATGTATGTGAATTTGTTATATTATTGTAAATATGTAAATAACAACCACTTAACATTGTGTTTCTAAAATATTTTGATAAATATTCATTCATGAGTCTAAAGTTAGTAAAGTTTATTTATAATTAATTAATTTTTATTATTTCAATTTTTTAGTATTTTTATAATTTAATTAATATTATTTTATTCAAAACGTCCCAATGTTTCAAAAGGCTTACGCCCCAACGCCTCGCCTCATTGAGGCAAAACACCTCACCCAACGCACTCACCTCTGAAAACACTGATTGTAACTGATAGGTCTGATCAAAACCTTCTTTATTAATATGTTAGATATTGACCCCAAATATGCACTGGTTGGGCTCACATACAATAAATCCAATTTACACTCATAGACAATTTACATGGCAGTTATGCTCTAATTAGAAGTCTTAATCTTTAGGTTTGTACGCTAAGAGTTCGTTTGGTACATGGATATGATTACAGTGGGATTATGATTAGAATTATAGTGGGATAAAATTATGAGGATTAAAATTAGATCATTTTAATTCTATATTTGATTCATGAGATTGTTGGATTGTGATTAAAGTGGGATAATAAATTAAAAGACTAAAATACTTATATATATATATAACCGAGACCTTTTTTTCTTTGTTTTTCTGCTTCTTCCTCTATTAGAGAGTTATTTTTGGGTGCTTGTTTTTCAAAAACTACAGAGGTGGAAGGAGGAGGAAGATGAGGAGGGCCAATCGCAATCTTGGGAAGGAGGAGGAGGAGAAGGAGAGAGGAGGAAGAAGGAAGAGAAGAGGCGGCCCGATCTGGGAAAGGAGGAGGAGAGAAGAGAGGAAGGAGGAAGAGGAGAGAAGAGATGAAGGAGGAGGAGGAGAAGAGAGGCGTGGGGAGGAGTAGGGAAGGGGGGAAGGAGAAGGGAGAAGCAAGGGGGGAAGGAGAAGGGAGAAGCAGGGGTGGGGGGGCAAGGAAGGGAAGAGGTGCGGGGGAGAAGGGAGAAGGAGGGGAGGTGCGGAGGGGAGGAGGGGGAAGGAGGGAAGGTGCAGAGGGGAGGAGGGGGAAGGAGGGAATGTGGCGTGGAAGGGAGGAGGGGGAATGAGGGAAGGTGGCGCGGAAGGGAGAAGGAGGATGACTGGAGGAGGGAAGAAGAAAGGGAGGGTAAAATGGTCTTTAAAAAAATTAAATTAATTTTGCCCCAGAAGAGAGGTGAGACAGAAATTGAGGGATTATGATTAAGTTTGTAGTTTGGACAAACTTAATCTTAGATGAACAGTTAGTCCCTCCAACCAAATATGAGACTAACTGTTTATGTGGGATTAAGTTAATCCTATCCCACCTTGATACCATGTACCAAACTAGCCCTAATAGATACCTATAAATATGGTATTATAGAACACAAAGAAGATAAGCCACACAAAACCCTAATAGTTTTGAGACTACTTCTCTACTATTGTCTTGTAGTAATATCATTCTCTCCCTACACAATGTTCTTCGACAAAGAGGTATGATGTTTGATATTAATGCAAGAACACATGAATATATATAAAACCTTCATTGGCATATGAGCCAATTTGGCTTGTTCTCGTGACTTAGAATTCATTAAAAGCAACTAACCAAATCAAGACAGAGGGTGTCGCCATAGATGGCCTAAGAGTATTTTGTGATGTTTTTCACAGCCTCCTCTGTTTATAAGAGAGGCTTTGTGCATTGATAATAATCCTACCTTGTTCCTTTTTTTTTTTGGAACACAAACTAGAATGAATATGCAATTAATCAATACAATTAGATGTTTAAGGATACTCAACTAAATTGGTATACCATAATACTATGAAATCTAAGTTAAAATCCCTGTTACAAACTCAACATCCTCCTTCAATTGAGCGCAACCCATGGATAATAAAACAAAAAAAGGAAAATAGAAAAAAAGAATATGTTGTACCCATAACTCCTGTATCAATGGGACACAAGAGTCTCAAAACAGTGCAGCCCGTCCAGTACTGGTGCAAAGCGTGGCAGTTTTTTCCGCTGTTGCGGCTTCTTGTTGGCGTAATCTGTGACCTTATTCAATACCCTCTTCTTATTCACGTTGTTGCTAATAACCTCCTCCTTAGTTGTACTTGGAGAAGACGCAAAAGAAGCCTTCAGTTTCTGGCCCAACAACTTTAATGAACTGAACATAGAATTCATGATTGTATCTATAATAATACTAATACTTAATGATCGACACAAAAGGAAAAAAAAACTTCAGATATGAGGTAAAGAGTGATGTCTATTGATTAGAGGATATCTACATCATTCATTCTATATTTTCCTGGTGGATATATAAATGAGTACGCGTTATATTTATGTACAAACAAGCTTTTCCAGGTAAGACTTGTGCTATATAAGATTCACATGAAATACACTAAAATCTATCACTAAAAAACATAGTACATTCCCTTCATAAAGTATAATATCCCAATGCTATTGTACATTCTGAATTGCACGGTTTTCATGCCTAGGGGGCTCACCATAAACTTGCCCTTGATCTCTCACATCTCTGAAGATGGAAAGAAATGAGTTGAGGCCTTCAGAAGAAGCCCCACCTAAGATCCACAACAACAGTGAACTAAGCGAATTCATGGTCCCTGTGCTGGGACCAGTTTCTGCTTGCCGAAGGTCGGGTTGTCCTGGAATCTCCATAGGGTTACCAACTCGATCTGGGTTGTCGTTTTCTGAGGGTTCTTCAATCCCAGGACCTTCTGCTCCATTTGCTGCCATTGGTTGGTCAGGTCCAGGTGTCAACTCTGGCCTAGAATTCAAGTCTGAATTAAGTGGAGCTTGATTCCTCGTGTTTAATCTTGTAATGTGCAGAGTTGATGCTAGTATGGTTGAGGAGGTGATGTGGAAGTCTGGATTCTGCTGAAGCTGTGACCGCCTGTTTTGCATAAACCTCTGAAGAGTTGGTACCTGAGATAAGAGTTTCACATGGGGGAAAGCAGTCAAACTAAAATTTAAAATAACTTCTAAGAAAAATATGAATTTCAGCACTAGCGAAAAAGGAAAAAAAGCCCCACGCCAAAGCTACACACCATTAATAAACTTATACTGAAAAATCTTCATTTATATAAAAAAATAAATTATTTTATACATTATTTGCTTTCATAATTATTATTTATTATATTATATAAATTATTGATTTTATATATTCTACAACCATATCATAATAAATAATAATGATCCAATTCTTCGATTAATTTGTGGCTAGCATGAATTGAAATGGGAACAGTGATAATCATTGGGTTTGGACATTACTTTGGTGATCTTTAATCATTTTAAACATGTCAGCAACAAACACATTTTTGTTTGTGAATTTTTCTATCTAAGAATCATTACGAACGATTGATTCATGCATTATACACTTACAATAAAAAAAATTCTTTCCAAGTTCAACAAAATTTTCCTTTGAATATGAAAATTGCTTGAAATTGACACTTTCAAATTCTTTCATCAACTGGCAATAGAAAGCATATTATTCTTACAGGATTTTCTCTAAAGAATAATCAAACAAATATGCTTTAGGAAACAAACTTGCGAGCCTACTCAATAATCATTACCTCAAAATGGTTCCAGAAGTATAGAATGAGATGCTGCATAAATGCAGCAGTTGTAGAGAGAGCCATATAAGAAAAACCTGGGGCAAAAATTATTAAAGATATGTTCTGAATAGTAGTAGTTGTTTCCAGATAAAACAAAATGAGTCAAAAGTACTATAGGGCCATACCATAAGCATAGGAGAAGAAATAAATGTGAAAAACCAAAAAGTAGAGCAAAAAGAAACGAGGAAAGAACTTCATCGATATTGGCGTGCGGACACTGCAATTCAATGACAAAGAACAGGCATGTTAGAAGCGCATAAAAAAAAGTTCGGTTGACATGATGTCATTATAAATATTGTTAAGGGTTGTTAAGGGTATTCTTGTAATTATGCATATATGTTTTAATATAAATAGCACAAGACAATATCAGTGAGCAAATTTGTTATTAAATCATTGGATGGTCCACGGGTTAGATCTATATGTAACAAGTTGGGTGCGTAAGATATATATACTCCAACTTGAGGGAAAGTGTTATGGGTTGTTACATGTATTCTTGTATTATGCATATATGCTTTAATATAAATAGCACAAGACCGGACATTGTTTGGTCGCCTTTTCCCTCTCAACAAATATAACATGAGAGCCACTTCTGAACAAGTGAAATTATGTGCATGGCAGTTACTCTATGTACTCATTCTCTATCAGCTACACACAGCACCTATTAAGTGCCAAGAACAATCTTCCGCATTCTGAAAAAAACCAAATTCCCAAAATGCAATCTTGTTTGGAGTGACCGAGATGATTTTGGCGTGCAGAAGAACAATTGGATACTCCACAGTTGGCATCTTAAACGCACTACTTGCCAAACCTAAGACAACATGCATAACTCATGTTCTCTCTTTCTTTTTAAAATAAGGGAGAGAGAGAGAGAGAGAGAGAGAGACCTAATCAGTGTAAACAGTTCACACAACCAGACAAGAATCAAAACCATGAAAGCCAATAGTTGATCATCATAAAACTCGAACAGGAAAAATAAGATACCAATCATAATCTGCAAACAAAAAATGCAATTTGATCAGTCGAGTAAATCCAGAGAAATTTAGAAAATAGGTAAAATGGATTTTAAAAATAAGATAAGAAAAACAGTAGAATTTTTTTTAATCAGAAATACATTTCAGCATTTGTAATTTAGTAAGGCTTAATTACACTTAGACCCCTTGTGGTTTGGAGGTTTTTCCAAATTACACCTTGAGGAATTTTCCGTGACACATAACACCTTGTGGTTTGCTCCGTTAGCCTCAAGAGTGTCATTCCGTTACATTTTCGCACGTCAAAGAGGCACACGCAAAATATTCCATGTCTGCCCTTTTTTCAAGGTTACCAACCTTAAGATGAACTATGAGAGGGAACAGATTTGATACCATGAGCTCCAAATCTGCATCCTCTCATAGTTCATCTAAAGGTTGTCAGAAGTGGAATATTTCGCACATGTGCCTCTTTCATGTGTGAAAATGTAATGGAATGACACCCAGGAGTTAACGGAGCAAACAGTAGGTGTTATGTGCCACTTAAAATTCCTCAAGGTGGTCGTATGAGGAACCTCCAAATGACAATGGTTTAAGGTGTAATTAAGCCTTCTAATAATTCAGCGTATGTAACTCATTAACAGTAACTGAAATGACAAGGCCATGTATGCCTACCGGTACAAAGACAAGTGATTCAATCACATGAACAAAGATCAGCTGAAATGTTGGAAGCCGATGTCTAGCATGGTGTTGAAGCTGCACTGCAATAATTTGAGAAAAGGAAGCAACCAATCATATTTTTGAAGGATGAGAGGAAAGAAGTAAGTATGATGTAATGTGGCACCCAAAAATGTACAACTTTGGATGAACAATATGCAATTATGCTTCCTAGAGAACCTAAACATTTATGAAACCCTTTTGCGTGATTGCAAGAGTAAAGCCCACAGATCAATAAACACAATGACTGAAACAATCAGATGGATGCATCTACCGCGTGCTGCTTGCACCTTGCTACACCCACTTTTTAGAAAGTGGAATAAAAGCACACCTGTGAACTTTAGCATGCGAGCCTGTGTCTCTCTCAATGTAAATGACACCGACATTGTGGTTGTGAAAAATACAAAGAGTGACATCATAAGGACGCCGCATTTGGTCACCAGATAGTCTGCACGAGAACCAGATAAAAATCGTAACTCATCCAAGCACAATTCATATAAACATATTAAAATACAAAAGAAAGAACAAAAAAGAAAAGAAGGATGCTGTCGGCTTTCATTTCAAGATGCAGCTTTCATAAACTAGAACAGGAGAAGACAAATGAGACAGATTTCACTCTATGTATCTGAAGCACATTTCTCTAACATGTTTATGAGATCATATTATAAAAGGGGAGAATTGAATTTATGTGGCCTTTCCCCCCAAGTGATATAGTTTTGGTATTTCAAATTATGTGAGCTATATAAAAGATCAGTTTCTAAACCTTACAAAGACCAAAAATAGGGATTAATATATATTTAACCAAGAATATTAATTCCAATAAATTGAATTTACGACATTATATTCTAGATATATAAAAGAAGAGAATAAGAGTTCCATCATAAATTTATGTTGGCATAATTACAAAAAAAATTAGGTTTCCTCTTGAGAAAATTTTCCTCTTAAAACAAAGCTTGCAGTTACCACCATTAGCATAGGGGGTAATGTCTCCTCTCCACTGAACTAACCCAATAACAGAGCTCTTCCATCCCACTCCCCATCCCTCCAATAACAGAGCACTAACATCTACTAACATATTCCCATAATCTTCTTGATCTAACATATTCCCCAAATTCAATTAATAAACATACAATCTTGGAGAATTTGGTGTGTGTATTTTTATTTGTTGACATTGATGCATTTTTGGGAGTGGCGTTAGGCTACTGATACAGTTTGGGTCCTACGGCTCATATTAAATTGGAACCTTGGATAGCCTAGTCTTTTTGGTGTGAGTGTATTCTTCGCAGGTTAGTGCTCTTTTATTGAAGGGCTGTGGAGTGGGGGGAGGAAGAGCTCTATTATTGGTCGGTTCAGTGGAGAGGGAAGTGAGAAGGAGAGAAGAAAAATAAAAAAATAAAAAAATAACAGACATTACCCCCTATCCTAATGGAGGTAGCCACAAGGTCTGTTTTTAGAGGAAAAATTCCTCAAGGGTCAGTGAAAATCGGATAAACCTCGGGGTTTTTTATTCTTCTTTGTAATTAAACCTTTGTTTTTTTTCAAAATTTTGTTATTAATAGCATAATATTTTCATTTCCTCTACATGTTTCTTAATTTCATTTTTTATTTATTTTATGTCTTCAAATTTAATTTTTTTACTTATTTATTACATTTTTCACCCACATGTTATGTTGAATAAATAAAAAAATATCTATAACAAAAATTTATTTATTTTCTTAACTTTTTTTTTTTTAACTTTAAAAATGAAAATAAAAATGGAAATTTTAATTTATTCTTAGTATTTGACATTTTTGGATTCAAAATTCTCAATTCTAGTTTTGTATATGCATGCGCATGTTAGATTGAGTAAATAAAAAAAGTTTTTTATAACTAAAATCTGTAGGATTCAGATTTCTTACAAGGTATAAATAAAAAATGTTACAAAACAAGTAATTATTTATTTAAAAAAAAATCAAAAAATCAAAAAAGAAAATCTTGACAAAATTAACTAAATTTATTTTATGGACACTTTAAGCTCTATTGTTCAATAAGTTATCTATAAACTTATAAAGCTTGTACAAGCACCAGTGAAATGAATGTACAACAATCTAGCATTAGAAAAGGAAACAACATCACGAATTGCGAAATAAGATAAATATCAACAAACCTCCAAACCTTGCAGGACCTTCCAGTGGTTCTTGGGCATAACTAAGATTATAAAACTCCTTTGTTTGGTAGTTATAAAGATAACCTGCGACAAAATTCAAAACCATGCAGAGACTCAATACTCTGAACTAACTCGATCGAAAATATAATGATTCTTTACCATCCCTCATTATGCTAGGATCATATTTTTTTTGATGGATATGCTAGGATCATTTTGATATATATATATATATATATATATATATATATATATATATATATATAAAAGAGGATCATATTCATATTTTAACAAGAGGAATCACATCAAGCACAAAAATAAGAAAAGTCAATTCCAGATTTAGCATTAGCATGTCTAATAATGTAGTAGACACTACAAAAATTAGCATACTTCACTTTAAATGGCAGGTGATCAGAAATATTTAACTGAGACACAGGCAGCCAATGATAATGCAGCCATGGAAGCCATGCAATTGCAAGTTAATCAATTTAGAACTTTATTATGTTGGGCACTTATGTGACACTCAATGAACTTACAACTAACGTGGTTATGAACAAGTCATCCTTAGTCTAAGATTTATGAGCAATTTCTAAGCAGAGGTAGAACCGTGATTTCTGCAATTTCCAGTCTTAGGGGTATTTTGGCAATTTAGTTGAGTCTAAGGTAATTTCCTATTCAGGAGTCATTGTCCTTGCAAGGAAATGAAAAGTCTTTTGAGAACAACAAATAATCACGTTTTATTCTTATTCCTAACGTTTCGATAAATGGAAATCTGATTTATTTGATTATTGCCTTACTGTAGACATGAATGCCTAGCATCTGCTTTCTTTATATTGATTTCTGCAATTTCTTGTGTCAGGTAATTTGGTTGAAACTAGGGTATTACTTATTCAGGAGTAGCAGTCCTTGCAAGGTAAGGAAAAAGCCTTCTGAGCTTTTATAAAAACTTCATCTGTCCCATAGAGGCTACTCCCTGCAGCAACTGTAACAGCCTCAAAACTTCAATTTCCAGCCACCAGAGAGTTCTCAAACCTTCACCTGCTTGATATACTCACAAGCCCTAAATTCCTATATATTTTCAAAGCTTTATCTCACTTAAAATCCAGTCAAAAGCCCTCCCTTGTTGCTGCCAGTAGATTCGTGGCAATCTGTTCCTTCAATACCAGCCTTTCTTCTAGTATCACACATCAATCGATTCATTCCAAAATCCGTCTAGACAGCTCTAAATCACTTCTATACTTTCAAGCCCTAAAAGCTCTATTTTCCCTGGAATGGCATGTAGAACACGTTCCTTAAATCTGTCCTACGTCAAATACAGCCAGATAAATGTTAAAATAAATAGACACACACGAGTTCACTAGATAACTTTTACAAGAAGTCCACAGGCTGCACCCATTTGAAGTGCATAGTCCTATGGAACTTTAAAGAAAGGACAAGCTTCAACAGATGTTCATTTAGTAATATATTACTATAAGAACAATGTCATTAAAGGATCCAACCTTCTTAAAATCAAAGCAGAGCAGAAAATGGCCCTTTACACTATAGTAACAGGATTCAGACCAGACAAGATTGACAATGTGTTGAGAGAAGGGGAAATTTCCCAGTGCATAAGTTAGCAATAAATTGAAAATAAGTACCAACAAACAAAAAGTTCAGCATGGAGAATAGCTAAAGCAGTCAGCAAAATTATGCTGAGTTTAATATGACCACACGTCACATGATAGAAAGAAAAGTCCATGTATGTGCAGTGCATCCAAAGAACCAGAAATTACCTTGACCAGGAGAACTCAATAAGCTATTCATCAGTATAGTATCATATCCAACAAATCTGTTTATGAGAAGTTGCTGCCACCTGTAAGTAGAAAACAGTCGTTCAAGAAGTATACATGCATGTCAATCAAAACTAAAACTGCATGAAACCATAATCACGTAAGTTGTAACTAATGAGCAACTAATGATAATCCCCAATTTCTGCTCTAACTACAAATTGCAGGCATTTGGACTCTTCAAGAATTGAAAGTTCAGAACTGATGTCAATATCAGAATCAGAATTTAGGAATGAAATAATAAAGTAAGACGAACATAAAGTAGACACGAAAATATGCCAATTGCAAGTTCAAAGAGATTATGATAATAGTTATAATCAGGAGATATAACCTGTTCCCAAAGCAGGAATGCCGTGCTGATATGCTAATATTAACAGTATGTATATTATGCTGAGACTTCGCTCCTTCAGGTAGCAAAAAATACCCCTGCAGAACAGATACATGTTTTAACACTTTTTTTTTTTATAAGCATGTCATACATGTTTTGACATTAAAACTGAAGATTAAAGAAGCTTCAATGCTATGGCAGAATTTTGATCAAAAGGCTTCCTCTGTTTTACTTTCTTTCTTCATGGGTGAGGTTTGAGCCTAAGACAGATTCCAAACCCACTCCTCAAATGCAGCAAAGTTAAATTAACCAAAAGTAAAGAGTAAAATTTGAAAAGTGGAAAATTTACCTTTTCCATGGTGTATAAATAAGTAGGCTCAAATGCTTTGCTTCTTTTCTCAAGCCATTGCACTGAAATAAATAGCAAAATGTTTTACTAAAATTATGGAAAAAAACATTAAATATCATATAAAATGAAGGAAAAGTTATGATATCTTGATGAACCCTAGTATCTAATTCATATAATCTATACCCTTACCTAAGCCCATAAACACCAGCAGTTTCAATATTTATCATGCTCAGTTGGCATAAAAAATAGTAAGTATTGATCATATAGACCTTTCCTCATCCAAAAGTGAAGATATAGACAGAAGCTCCACATTAATGTTTTGTAGCTCCAATTTTTCCCAGTTCTTGTTCTTTTACCGAATTTAGTGATACTTCAAATTTTAGGACTCAGATTTTCTTTTATTGTGTATCTTCTCGAACCCCACTAGGCTTGTCCACTCTCTTTTCTTGTTATTGGATTTGAACACAAGATCTCTAACTCTACCCCCACCCACCTAACCACCAAAGTCAAGCCCAGGGGGCTCTTCCTTCCCCTGTATAAATTGATTTTTCGTCTCAGAGAATACATAAACCTAATTGGTAACCATTCAGTGTTCCGATTAAGCCCATACTAAATGCAACTTTCTGATATCATTGACATAAACTGATAAGTTCCAGAGCTGGACCAATGCACTGTAACTTCTTAAATCTCCAGAAGCTTTTTTGGCTAGAAGAACAAGCAGACATCATCGACACAAGTAAGAAACAAGACCATTTATTCAAACATCTATTTAAGATTGTGTCATGATGATAAATACAGGAAACATGACTAGAAGGATGGTCATTTTACCTGCATAGGTGTTAACCTTGTTGAGGTGAAGTACATGCAACCATTTGGGAACATCAAGATTTAAATGTAGACCAGCGATATTCTGCACTTAAAAAGTTAAAATACAATGAGAAACTTAATTCATGATATAAGAAATCGAGATAAGGTTAAATAATGCACAACAGTCTCTCTTTCATATTTTTCTAGAGCATGGCTGTTTAAAAAAGTGGGTGTGGGTGTGTGTGTGGGAGAGAGAGAGAAGACCGAACTTAGTAACATCAACATGCAGATTAAAAGAAACAAAGGAAAATTAAAAATCAGATTTATGGGGAATTTTTAGAATCCCAAGGATTTAATTGCAAACAAATTCTGAGTGAGCTGATTTAGAATCAATGTATCGAAACCAGAAGTTTAGCCCTATGTAAGATCAATGTCTATTCACTGACAATAGGGGTGAACATGGGTTGGGTTAGCTTAAAAACTCAACCCAACCCAACTTGGCACTACCGGATGGGGGAAAATCTTAACCCAAGCAAACCCGCAACCTGGCCAACCCATGACCCGACCCGACCCGACCCAGTCAAACAGGTTTGGGTCGGTCTGGTTTTTCGGTTTAATATTTTTTTTTTTAAAATTTAAAATTGATTCAAATATATTACAAAAGAAAATATTCTACTACAACAATTAATCATCCATTAGTTCGAATTTAAATCCATACAGAAATCCATTAAATCTTGTAATTCATTACTCACAAAGTTCCAAAGTTCTTTTAATCACTTGACACAAACCAACTTAATTTAATACAAACCATATAAAAAGTAAACAAATATTGAATTTTGGAGGTACTTGATGAATCAAAATCTTCAAAAGTTCAATACTGTTGAAATTAAGAATAGAAAAGAATTTATATTGATTGATTATATGAATACATTTCAACAATCATATATAGACTTACGAATGTCAAACCTAATACAACTAGGACATATCAACTAGATAAGACAGACATAAATTAAGTAAGACTAAAAAACCTACTATGACACATAATAGGAAACCTAATTATGACTCTCAACATAAACTTAATTAGTACTCTTAACACTCCCCCTCAAGTTGGAGCACCAACTTGTTACAAAGAAACCCATACCAATAACAAAACTCATCTAATCTGAAACAAATAAACTCAAACCCACAAATTACAATAACCCATGAGAACAAGTAAGAGCTCTGCACCCACGACAAATAAACAGTTAGGTCACCACGTTGGTACAACCTAACGAGACAAGATACGAGAACACCAGATCAACAAGATTGACTTTTTTTTCGTCTTGTTTTTTTCTTCTAAAGTTGACTTTGACTTGAATGTGCTGCAATCATTGAGTTAGGAAGATACAACATCAACATATATTGGATCGGGTTAACAACATCAATATGTATGGGTCAACAACATAGGAACTCTTCTTCTTCTTCTTCTCCTTCTCCTTTTTTAACTTCTTATTTTTCAACTTCTTCTTGAACTCCCTTTCTTCTCTAACTTCTTCCTGAACTCTTCAGACATTTTTTGTCCGTAACAACTTTTTTTACTTCCTTTTTTAACTCTTTTTTCGTACGAATCTATTTATCAAACTTTCTCAGCTACTCAACTCGAAAATAGTGCTACGAACAGTACTCGTGAATAGTGCTATGAACAATACTCATGAATAGTGCTATGAACAGTACTCATGAATAGTGCTGTAAATATTACCCAGAACAGTGCCGTGAATAGTACCCGTAAACAGATCCATAGTTTTTTTGAACGTACGGTCACGCTAGAAAAATTGCCGAAAAAACGAAACAAAAAATAAAAAAATTCTAAACTCTCTCTCTCTCTCTCTCTCTCTCTCTCTCTCTCTCTCTCTCTATATATATATATATATATTAATGGTATTTATCTCAGATCACCTCCATGATCCTAAACCTTGAGCTGTATACTACGTTGAAATTAAGAATTGAAAAGAATTTTGTATTATTGATTGTTTATACAATACAATTCAACAATCCTATATATAGATTTACGAATATCAAACCTAATAGGACTATGAGACATCAACATAGATAAGAGAGACATAAAATAAGTAAGACTAAAAACCTACTAGAACATGTAATAAAAAACCTCTCTCAACATAAACCTAATTAGGATTCTCAACATAAACTAATTAGGACTTTCAAACAAATACCAATACACCACAACTTACAAATATCTCACAAATTATATAGTATAAATATATATAAATTATTAAATACAAACTCATTGGGTTACCTTGGATCAGTTTACAAAAATTTGAAACCGCTACCCAAACCAAACCATCAGGTTCTATATTTTCTCAACCCAAACCCAAACCGATGTCTAGAAAACCCAACCCAAACTGATCTGCAGCATCGGTTTGGTTCGGTTTGATAGTTTGCCTGGTTTTGTTGCTCACCTTTCACTGACAATGTTAATTAAAACAACAAAGGGAACAACCAGATATAAGGAGAACTCTGCAAAATACAAGGATTAAAATATACAAACAAAAATTTACAGTGAGCTAATTTAAAATCAACATGTAGAAAATAGACTGCTGCTTTCAATATCATTGTTCATTACTACAGAACAAGGACCGGTTTTGTTGCTCACCCCTAAGTGACAATGTTAATTAAAACAACAAAGGGAATAACCAGATACAAGGAGAACTCTTTGAAATACAAGGATTAAAATATAAAACAAAAATTCACTGTGAGCTAATTTAAAATCAACATATAGAAACTTTTTTTTGATAAATACATATAGAAACTAGACTGCTGCTTCAGTACGAGGGAGAAATCAATCAGGAAAGAAGTTCCAAAAGAGAGTATGATTTCAAAATTGTGCAATAAATTGCAAGTATCCTTTACCTTCAATTCCCTTTTTTTTGCTGAAGCAAGATTAACTAGTAATAGGATTCAGTTCTTAAAATATGTTAAAAGCATCTAAAGACAGGCACTTCAACAAAATGTACACATATTTCAAAAAGATTTACCCAATGATCTCATCAACAACCAGAACAAAAGAAAGATAGTGTGAGCGACTCAGGTACAGATAATAGCTATAATTACAATAAAGAGAATTCAATATACCTAACCTAGAGCACAAAAACAAATGAATCTATCTAACACTGAAAAAGGAATTCTTTCTCAGATTTACTCACCCATAATTTTTGTAAACTTCCATATATTTGCATTGCATGTCTCCAAATGAAAGATAGACGCCTGTACCACTTTTTGCCAAAATGAAGAATTGCTGCTTTAAATATCTCCTTGGCTGACAAAGAAACCCTACTATGTGGCTCCTCCTTATCAATTTTAATGACTGCATCATCAAAGTTTTGACTACTGGTAGAGCTTTCTGCTTCATCTTCACAAAATTCAGTATCAGTCTTCCAAAACTTCAATGCTAATTTGCCTCTCGTAGCACTCGATCCTATCCAATTCAACCAAAACTTTGCAGCCAAAGATGTCAATCCATCTTTCTCCACATTTGCAACTTCTAGCTTATCAGTTACAGCTTCCATATCAGGCATATCTACAAAATTAGTTTCAGACTCATTCTGTGACCACAAGCCTGCACTAGTTATCTACACCAAATGAAAAAAGTGGGTGTCATAGATGTGACAGTTTGGACAATTTAAGACACAAACTAAAAATCACCTGTAAAATACACATTAATCTCAAAACGAAATCACCAGGGCTCCCAAGAAATGAAACAGAAGGAGAACACTTATGAATAAAAACTATTAATCATGTTTGATGTAGTGTATCTGGTCATTGGAACAGTCATATATTCAACAGAAAGGATATTTGTACGCATAAGATTAAGTTTCTAAATTATGTTACAAGGTTTGATGGAAAGCATATCATTTGAAGTCTAAACATCTCTATTGGACCACTCAGCCATCTCTCCTACATAGTCTTATGATTATGACCCAAAAACCGCATGTGAATAGTGAGTCATTCATATTCTTGCAGTAAATGTATGGCCGAGCAAAAACGATTTAAAAGTTAAGTCAAAAAGAAGAGGTAGAGAGAGAGAACAGAATGGAACTGGTAGCCCCGGAGTTATGTGTCAGCGCAAGAGACAGAAAAGTAAGGACTCTTGTTTTACTATTGCCTTCCTAAATTATATGTATGTTGATACTCTAAACTACTACTTGCATCATAGTAGTCCAGAATTCTGAATCTGCATAATTACATAGTCAAAGACCAAGTAGTGAGAAAAGTTGCAAACAAAAATTTCCATATGCTTTACCCAAAAATTTTGCAATTTTTTTTTCAAATAATTTACTTGACTTGGCTATTCTTTTATAATTTTATGTTATGAATTGACCAAATTATGCAACCAAATGCAAGTTTCAAATCAAGTAAACAAGCTGAATATCACAAAATAAAAAATAAAATATCAAAATAGTATTTACAATTAAAATGAGAAATTACAAGACCAAATTCACAATTTAGCTGTTAGTTTGTGAAATCTGTGCTACAAATGGAGGTCCTATAAAATAATAATATCAAGGTTGTTACCAAAATTTGATGAAGAAAAAGCTATGATTGGTAATTTGGAAGGAGGAAAAGTGAGATGAAAGAAAAGTGATTGGTAGTAGAGAAATGAGATAGGAGGAAATTAAAGTGAGAAGAAAAGTAAATATTGATCTTTCCATAATCTGTTTGGTAAAGAGGATGCAAAAGTGAAAAGAAAGAAGAAAAAAAGAAAAAATTATTTTTTTGATAAGAAAAAAAGAAAAAAGAAATAGCTTGTTTTACTTTCTACTCCCCAATCCTCCCAATTGAGGAGGACTGTCATTTGTGGATATAGGAAGAAAACATCAATCTTCCCGCTTTTCTTTCTTATCAAACGATAGAAAGATGCTTTCTACTCACTTTTTTTTGCTATCCCTCTTCTTTTCTCTCCTACCAATCGTAGCTTAAAACTTGCAAGTAAGAAAAATTTAAGCTGAAATTTTAGCGTGAAAAAAATATCAGATACCTTAATATGCATAAGTTGGGCATCTGTCGACTCAACTCCAGAGAGCTCACTTGAACAGCCAGGCTTCATTTGCAAAGAATCATATCTTAGTTAGTTCACAAATATTAAGAGGAAAAAATAGCCGAGAAAAATTTGAGGAACAAAGCAAATCAGCATGCAATTATGCAACACTAGTGAAGCAAAAAAGAAAAGGAGAGGAAAGAAGTTAAAAAGCATACTCAACTCTGACGAGGGGCTTAACTAGAACCTTGGATTGCCTTGTATTGTCAGTATTAAGTGCCATTTCAAATTTTACACCATTGGCTATTTTATATTTGAGATACTTCTTTCTTTAAATTACATGCATCGAGGTATTTCCTCAATTTCTCTTTTTAATAAGTAAAAACATATAAAAGAAAAGCACCAAGGGAGTGCAACCCAATTACAAAATTATCTACAAGAAAGAAACTCAACAAACTCTACTAGTTCTTCCTCATTTATAAAAAGTTCGCCCCTAAACCAAAATCTTAAAGTATTGAACCAACTATCTTGAATTGCCTTTAAAAGCCCTCCTATTTCTCTCATTCCACATAAACCAAAAAAATAGAAAGGGGAATCAAAGAGAGAGCCTTCTTCAACTCTTTAAGGCCTCGAAAACCATTCCAAGCCCAAAGTTCATCTTCAACAGTGCTGGCACCCACCCAAGAAATACCCATCACACAAAAAGCCATTCCCAAAGGCTTCTAGCAAAGAGTATTCCAACAAAAGATGAGCAACGGACTCGGTCCTTTCCTTACAAATAAAAAATCTATTAGCAGGAACTCTTCTTCTTCTTTGCAAGTTTTCAATAGTTAAAATCTTCTCCAATGGACTTACTTAATTGCTTTATGGGTTAGTAGCACTCCATGGGTTTTACTGAATTTACTGGCACAATCAAGCCTATTTTTTTTTACTGATAATTAAATAATTGCAATAAAAGCAAAAAGGGCGCACCTAAGCGAACAGGAAGTATACAAGAGAAAAACACCCACCAAACATAAAGGTGAAAGAAAAAGGAAAAGAAAAAAAAATTGAAGAAAAAAAGCAAACAGAAGTAGCTAATATAAAATGTTATAATGTCCATAAATTCATCAAATGATCACAAATCCCAAGAGCCCATAAGCTGAAAGCCACTTGTAAAGAGTCCTCAAATTTTATTATCTGTCACCAGGATGTGATAGAAACAACTTAGATACGGAAACTGATCAAGTAACATTGTGGTGAGGCTTAAAACCACAGTACGGCAAGACTTCAAGGCCAAATCACCACCTTGGTAGGTCACTACAAGGATACAGTTCTCACAACGCTCTAGAAATCTACCATGGAGAATAGGAAAAGCAAGGGAATAATTTTGGGAAAAGAAAACTGTTACAATGGAAACCCTGGGGTATTTTTACTAGTTGCAAGGGAGTCTTTTTCTAGGAGCACAAGCAAGTCTAAGCAAACAGGATTCCACCCCTTGTCTAACAAGTTCGAAACTTCCAAAAGTACTAATTAACATTAACTACTAAAAATCCAGAGAACCTCTTTTAATTCAGACTATGATTATGGAATAAAACTGTTGAGTTTTGCTATATCATGTCCCTTTATCTCCTCTCTCTGTTCTTCACCTTTACCTCCTATTTCTTCTAAATTCTTCTTCTCCCCTATTGTTCTTCTCCTCTATCTCCTTGCTTCATCTCTTTTCTATTTCTCTATCTAGTTTCTACCTTGGCTACTTGTACTACATCAACTCCCCACTAAACTAACAGGTCATAGATCTTTCATGTTTGTAGCTCCACTCTATTCAGGAATAAGAACCATAAAAGCAGAATTCAAGCTATCCAAAACTAGATGATCATTATTATGAATCTATATCACTACCTAATATAATGTCTCACCAAGTGTAGAGAACAGAACCAATAACTAATTATAAAGTAACTCTAAGACCTCATCAAACATCAATCAGTTCTGCCATTGGATAATGTAGATCTTCACGGGATAGAAAAGACAACCTCTTCAAACACCAAAAACTAAAGCTCTGAATCTCACACAAATCAAGACACCTTTCATTTCAATGGAAAATGGCACATACTTTGTTATCTTACGAATTTCTAATGTGTCGAGCTTACTTGAATGAACCCAGTCCACATAGCTTCCATAACTCAAATCATCTTGGCAGTCTTATGTCCGGAATCTATTTACCAAGGTGTCATCACTAGAGGGTTGTATACAGGGAAAGTTTAACCAGATAATGATGTCTAACCAAGATAGAAGAATTAGTCCCTATTCAAATCTAAATACAACTATTATGTATGTTACCAGCTATATGTCAATTTCAATAGACAAACAAACGCAGTTTCCTTAACTACTATTTTAATATGTTCATGTCCATTGTCTCTTTGATAACATAGAAGCAATATGAAGTTCAGCCAGACAATTATGGCATCTTATAGCTTCATTTCCCAAAACCTCTACTCTTGTATTTTCAGTACCAAAAGGGAAAAAAAAAGATCCAATTTGAAGGCTAGCATACAACATTTCATTCGACTCATCATCATTCCAGAACAAGTTACAATCAAACTTTATCATCTCAGAAAGATACCCTAATCAAGATATAATTGGCTGAACAATAAAAAAATAGGGGAAACACAATTACTCAACAGATATAAGAGATCCACTGCAAAAGCATTAATTGGTTATAGTCTTCAGTCATTCCTGAATCCTGACATTTAATAAGGTTGCAAATTTCTCATGCCTCGAACTCAAAAACAAGCAGGGTCCAATAAAACCACAATATGATAACTATCAAGTCTCCTGAAATGATTCAGCACTGTGGAACGTTAAAACTCTTCGATCCTATAATCATACAATTCAAACAAGTTCTGTATTTATTGCCCTCAGTCAGCATAATCAGTTCTAGACAAAACAAAAATTCATATGGGTATCAAAGCAACCAAAAACCATCCAATTCGAGGTTTTTCAAGTGCCTAAAGAAGTTGATATAACAGTCACGCAGAATTTGTTCTTGAAAATAATCAAATCATTACTAGCCATTTCAAGAGAAAGTAAGCTGAATTAAAATTTCAAAACGCCCTAGAAAAGAGGCAAAAATTAAACGCTTTCTTGCTAAGCAACCAAAAGAAGTATTTATTAATTCACTTAATCAACTTATTCATGGGTTAAACAAAATTTTTTTTGGGTATCTTCCCAAGAAAATTCAAAATATCTCGATTTAAAAAAGTTTTCAAGCATCTTTACTTACATGACCTTAGCAATCAAATTTGATCAAAGAAAAGTACCACCGTCCAATTTATCTTTAAAATTCATTACCGATTGGTTATTTATTGGAATAAAAAAGATGAAATAAGCCACGAAAAAAAAAACTGAATAAAAAACAAAACCAGAATTTAGAGTAATTAGGATAATAAAGATGGACTTAATTACCTGTTGAACATAATTGGCGTGCATAACAACGAGGACACTAAACAACGTGATGGCAGTGAAGAGAGACATATACTCTGAAAAGACCCTCACTCTTCGCGTCAGAATCTGCGAAAACCTCTCCTGCACCCGTAAGAACGTCTGCTCCGGATCCATTTCTTTCTCTGCCTCTACCTACGTATATATAGATGATAGAGATATAATATAGTAAGAAAAATATTTTTATATATGTCAGATTTGGGAATGGACTGGGTATTCAGCAGAGAGCTTTGATTCTTTTAGCTCTCAAAACACTTCAACAAATTTTCTTTTCAAATTTCTCATCTTCTTCCCTTCTTGTTTTTCTTCTTGTTTTAACAATTTCTCGTTGAGGTGATTGTTTTCTTTTGATCTTTACAAGACGATGTGATGGGCTTGTTGTCGTCGTCTATTTGCTAATTACTACAATGTACAATTCCAGGTCACTATTGTTTAGGGTCAGATTGCTTAAATCAGCTTGAATCTACAACAATCATGGCCATTGTATACGGATGTCTGTCCGGTTATTGGTTAAGGATAATATTGTCTTTTACCACTTTTTATTGGACAGGATTACTTTTTCTCTTTTTAAAAAAATTTAAAAAAATAAAAGAGTGAGCGTTTGCCTGTAGGTGGCTCTCGAATGACGCCGTTTTTAGTTTTTACACAAAACGAAACCAAAACCAAAATACAGAAGACTACAGAGTTACTCTCTCTCTCTCTCGGGCTAAGAAATGGAGAAACGCACCGTATCCGGGTGGGGAGTGGCGATTTTGTGTTTCGTGGTACTGATGATCATCACTCCTGCAATTCCTCAATCTCAAGAATACGATGATTTCGCCGATAGACGCGAGTTCTTTGGTAATTCTCCCTTATAAACATAGATATACATGCACACATGGTTGTATCTATATGTTTTTACGTTGGATATGATCTATAATTTTTTTAATACTAAGTATGCAATAGATGAATTAGTTGAATACTTATCTGTAAATTTCTCGATAAGTTGTCAAGAACTCTAATTCCAATTCGATACCTCATATATGCGTCACTATTTAGTGATGAGCCCTAACTATGGGATTTTTTGTAATTTTTTTTCGTCTTGTTGGGTACGAAAATGGGTTGTTTTTATTTTATTTTTTGGTATGTGACTACTGAATTTTTCTTATTGTTAATTTTCAGGCATACCCAACACGTTGAATGTGGTTTCAAATTTTCCATTCCTTGTTATCGGTCTCGTAGGTCTTGTGCTTTGCTATTACCGGAATTACTTTAAATTCAGGTAATTTCTCATAATTATATCAATTTATTGCTATTCTGAAATTGAAAAAGAGTTTTTATATATAACTAATGATTTTATGGTTCAAATTTTTGTACCAAAAGCTTGCAAGGTGAGATTTGGGGTTGGACATTTTTTTTCATTGGTGTTGCTGCTGTTGGTGTTGGATCCTCCTACTATCATCTGAAGCCGAATGATGGTCGGCTTGTGTGGGATAGACTACCGGTAATTTGTTCTTCTAGCTGTCAATTTTGATTGTAACTTTTGCAGCTTCAAGTGTTTATTTGGAGATGTTCGGCAATTGTTTTAATTTTGATACATTACTTTCCTTGTGGTAGTATAGATGACTGTTGCGTTCACATCAATCGTTGCAATATTCATCATTGAAAGGATCGATGAGCAAAAGGGAACAGTATCGATTATACCTCTTCTTCTGGCGGGTGTGATTAGCATTTTGTATTGGAGGCAAGCCCGTGACTTCTATTTTGTTATTCTTGGTGACTAATTCCTTGCCCTGTATAAGTAAAATAATGTGTTTTGTATTGTAAAACCTAGTTCTGATTTTGATGAGATATTATCTCTAGAGGTGAGGGAGTGATTTGCAGGTGGTTAAATCTGTTGGGGCTTGAAAGAATGTTGAAGGTGAAGGTGTAATAGTGATATTTTAATACCCAACTGGAATTGCTATTTGGGTTTACTTGAACCTTTTTTTTTATTTATAAAAATAGTCTGTCTTAGGCTTACGTGTAGGATATACATGGTATAAACTATAAAGCATTAACCTTTAGATCAGACATTGACCAGATGTTTTTTATATGAATTGTTGATACACTGATACTATTTGCGGACTTTCTATTTATCTTCTTTTGCAGGTTTTTTGATGACCTACGGCCGTATGCGCTGGTCCAATTTGTTCCTTGCATTGCCATACCACTGATGGCTATTTTGTTGCCTCCAATGTACACACATTCCACATATTGGCTCTGGGCTGCAGGTTTTTGGTTCTCATGAAGCAGGTTGCTTCATTATATTCCTAAAGTATCGTATTGTTTTGCAGTGCTGAGTGTGGATTCAATTTCATGATTGCAGGATTTTATCTTATAGCTAAGGTGGAAGAAGCTGCGGATAGAGTAATATACAAATGGACTTATCATATTGTCAGTGGACATACTCTTAAGCATTTGTGTGCTGCAATGGTTCCCATCTTCTTGACACTAATGCTTGCGAAGAGGACTATTGAAACAGAGAGGTATTTGTCAGGTTCCTTTTACCCTTAATGCAATCATTTCTCTTATATTTAGTGCCACCAAATCACAGTGTTTCATCAAAATGGCGTAGCTATAGGAAACCTTAACATCTTCTATTTAAAAATCCATTGACAATTTGGCATACCTACCTTTTTCAGTCAGGTATGCATACCTCAGATTTATCCCTAACGATTTAATTATTTGATAATCTTATCTGAGGATTTCCAATTTTGTCATAGTTCAAGGAGGTCCGATATTGATCCTTTTATCCTTCCCTCTCTCTCTCCTGGTAAATACCATTTATTACCTCCCTGCTTAACTAGAAAACTATACTGGTGGTTGGCTTAATTAGTTCTCGTTGGATATTGTTTTACTATCCATAGTTACTCTTAGCACATGCTTGTGAAATTAGTAAAAACTTCTGCTAATTTTCACATACATTTTTGGTATCCCTTCTAATAGCTCTTCACGCCCTAGTCAGGCTTTGGCGCTGTGATTTCCATGATTGGGAACTTTAAAGTGTGAGGAAGCTTTTTGAAGCCTTGTATAATGTAAGAATACATTAGAATAGAGAAGATTTTGCTAGATGAACTTTAAATACGAAGAGGGGCTTCGAGGTTAAGTTTTTTTTGCATGTCATTTGCTCCCAAAAAAGTTAGCTTCTTTATGTGGGATGCATTGTGGGAGAAAATCCTCACGATTGACAATCTCTAAAGTAGAGGGAAGTGAAGTTGCTTGTTAATTGGTGTTGCATTTGTCAAACGAGGGGTGAGTCTGTTAATCACCTTTTGTTGAGATGTTTGTTGGCTATGCAATTGTATGACATGGCTTATTGTGTCTTAGGTATCTCTTGGGTGGTTGGCAGATTTGTTCGCGATGAAATTTGGGATTGGAGTGGTATTTGAGCTTTTAAGGAGTTAAGGAGAGCTTAGGCTTTGATCCCCTCTATATTTTTCATTAGTTTGGCAAGAAAAAAATAGAAGAATAGGAGGACTTTTGATAGTTTAGAGAGGTCTATGGTTCCATTTTTTTTTTATCAATGAGCTCTATTGATTACATTAAAGAAGGGTAGTTTAATACCCTTAATTTTTCATTCAAGGGCAACTTTTCTGTAAATGTGGATGATATTATAGATTTTGTGGATCTACTGTCTTGTAGATAGTCTTTTGTAAAGGGTTGTACCCCTTTGGTGTTTTTTAAAACAATTTTACTTGAAAAAAGAAAGATGATGAAGGCCATGGAGTGGTGGTGCAGCAGCACCGAAGTTGATGGGTGGAGAAGTGGCATGGCGGCAATCGTGATGGTTGTGGGTGGTGACTGCTACATCTTTGCTGTTGACATGGTGTCAGTTGTTGGAATCGTAATAGTAGCAGTTGCAGAGGATGGAGAATTCAGCAGTGATGGTATTCTTTCAGCACTGGTGATCTGTGTTTCTCGGACTCATCTATGTGTCCGAGTTTTTCTGGGGAGTGTTAGACTCGTCTATTTTTGTAAGGTTTTGTAAGCTTTCTTTTGATTTGTAGTGTCGAAGGATGAGGTCCATATTTGGATTGTCGTGTCTGATACAGGTACTGCAGGGTAAGAGTTAAAGTAACCATGCTGGATGAGGTCCATATTTGGACCTTGAATTCCTTCCCAGCCCCACCAAATTCATTCGAAATGTTGAAAATCTTTCCTTTCTTTACCTAAAAGAGGTAGTATATAATTTCTTCTTGATTAATCTCTTATCAGCACAATATTAGATATATTGAGTTCTTGTGAATGATAATCTACCTCTTTGACCATAAAGCACCCATGTTAAGCAGCTCAGGGAAGCAGCTTATTTGATTTTGGATAGTAAAGTCTGTCCTATGCACCTCATGTCACAAGTTTACTATAATTGAAGCACTAATATGTAGAAGCCCATGCTCTTTGCCCTGTTGATCTACCTAGTCTTTTGATTTATTTATTTATTTTATTCATGATGCTTGACCGCTTCTAAAATTATAAAATCTTTTGCGAAAAAGTGTGAAACACACTTGGGTTAAACTTGAGAGTTTTTAAAATAGAAGTCAATGCATAATTGCATATCTTCTTACATACCGACTCTTTCAAAAGGACGGACTTTGTGGGATGAGGTATAATTTTAAATATAGCATTTACACAACAGCCACAGGAGGAGCCAAAAGCTTTTCTAGTGTGGGTGGAATGTTTCCTTCTCCTAACAAAGCAGAATGCGCATTCTATTACTAGTTCTGGTACTGTGAAACCCTTCCTTGTTGCTAATACTAGTATCCTTCCTCCCCACTTCTTCCTTTGTTATATTTATAGCTTTGTAATCTAAAACCCTTCCATCTACAAGCTAATGCTCTCTCTCTCTCATGCATTTGCGATGACTCTTTCAATGCAGGATAAGTCTGCTCAAAACGTGGAAGATTTCATGGACCAAGGTCAAAGAGAACGATTTAAATGTAGAGAGCTACACATGTACTTACTCAAGTGTACCAGTTGTGGAATCTCATTAAACTTGGTTATGCTTGAAAGTTGAAACCCCATTTTACAGAAATCGTCACTTGTATGTAGACAAAAACTAAACAACTAACTTGCTTCCAAAACTTTTGTGCCATATATGATTAGGATTGACCATTGTTTTAGAAATTTGTACAAATTGTTACCTTTTTAATTTGTATATAGCAAGTTTTATATCTTTAATTAACCCAGCCAGCTTTCCAATGCTTGTGATCTTGCCTTATAGAGCAGGCTGCAGAATATGGAATATGTGGTCATTGTATATTGTTGCTGATTAATTTTTAGGGTGTGTTTGGTAGGAGAGCAGAAAAGTGGGAAGATGAAAAATTAGAAGTATAGAAAAGTAAGAAGATTGATTTTTTTTTCCATATGTTTAGTGGAGGATGGACAATAAAGAAAGAAAATAATTCTCTCGTGTTTAGCAAAGTGGAAAAATCTGAACAAAGAAAATGCAAATAGTATTATTTTTATTATTACATCATTCCCAGTGTTGAGGTAAATTGGTAAAATGATAGTTTAATTTCCTTTTCTCCCATTTTTCATTATTCACTATTCAATTCTTTAAATTTGAAAGGGACTATAAGTGGTATATGTAAGAGAAAAATACAAATCATATTAGTTTTCTTTTCTTTACTTTCCTACTAAATATGAAAAAATGTGTATTCCACCATTATTTTGCTCCTACTTAGTAGGTTTCTCACTCTCTATTAGCAAGTTATTGATGTGGGTATGCATATATTGCTATTTTAGGTGGAAAAATTACTTCACCATATTCTCAAGGATTTGTTATTCACAGAAGAGCATAAGGACTTGGTTGATAAAGGAGAGAGAAAGGATAAAAAAATACATCAACTTCTTGCGTGGTTGTTGCAACTCTTATCGTTACAGTGGTGTTTGCTGCAGCTTTTATTGTACCTGAAGGCGACACAAGCTATAAAAGAATTCCGATTTATCTTTGGAGAAACACATTCATGGTGTTTGCTATTTTGATGTACTCGCGCCGTTTTCTTCTCAACTTCCGTGTTGATGTTCTTATCTATCCTAACCTCGTCATGCGGAAGACAATTTCTTGAAATTGCTGCCTTTAAAGTTAATTATAGGTTTTGTCTCTCATCTTTGTCATAGCTGCAATGATGGTAACTTTTTGTGCAGCTTTTTTGATTGTGTCCATTCCAATTTCAATTACTGATTTTGATTCAATTCTCTGTAGCAAAAGATAATTTATTAATCATATAGCAAAACAAGATATAGATAAATACTTTTGTATTATTTATTGTTCAATCATTTACCAATCATATTATATTCAATTAAAAAAAGAAGCACAAATGTAATCCATTATAATGAACCACAAACTGTAATTTGCAAAACAATAATACCTAAATAAATTAAGTACTTTGAAAATAGCTTAAGTTTGTAAATCTGAAATTGTTGAATAACAAGTGAAAAATTTCCTTGTCGACTTGTTTATAGAATTGCTTTAGATAAACGTATGTTACCTAGTCTAAGAAAATGATCCTTCATATACAAATTATCAAGAAGTTGAACAAAATTTATTGGTTACTTGGACTATAAAACAATCAAACCAAGGGTCAAATCATAATTTTTGTACTTCGTATTCCATCTAATCCAAAATGTTGAGTATGTATAAGATCACATTTTTTTTTGTCCAATTCTCTCTGTCATTATGATTTTTGGGAGTAAATAATTGTTCAAATCCTTGCTATTTTTTTGGCTTTAACAATTCTCATCTTCATCTCTTCATGTAGTTCACTTATTATAACTCATTTTTTGATTGAAGAACAAACTGATTTTTTTCATTTAGTCGGATCGTTTTCCTTTTAATTAATCAGCTACCATTACTCCATCAAAAGAAAACTCGTTATTACACTGTAATCGTTAATATTATTATTGTTATTATTATTATTATTATTATAAATTACTATGACTTGAAAATTCATTTCTATGAAATCGTGGCTTTTTGCGTTTCATAAATTCATGGATTAATATTTAGAATCACATTATAACTATTTGTGCATAGTAAGATGTCACATTATTTAAAACTTGTTTGCCCTTTTACTTTCAAGTGCTCGAAGTTGAAGAACATGAGGATGACATAGCAATCTTGATATAATTTTTCACGAGGGAACTTTTAAAGTTGGTCTCCATTTACAACCTGTACTTTTTTATTTTACGAAAACCTTCTTGAAGTGAAGGGGTTTTACCCCGCAGATCTTTACCATAAACTATTAATAATAAAATAGAATTCTATAAAGTGTTCACTATGCAACAAAGAAGCTATTATGCTTCTCAACAGATTCAAAAGCAGTATGTGCTTCTTAATTCAAGTTCAAGGTGGTTTCTGCATATAACAAAGAAGCTTGATCAACTAAAATTAATTGAGGTTATTGTTGTCATACCACAATTTTATACATAGTACTTTTTTCTATCCATAAATGTTTTCAAAACAATAAATCATCTATTACTACTAAGAGCATTGTTTGACTTGCACTTCTAGCATGCTTATATATGTAAAGTATCAACTATCATGCATTAAATCATAATAAATTAAGATATACTCACGTTCTCAACAAAGATTTTGCATAGGCAATTACACAATTTCTACTCAAATAAAAAAATTGAGCTGGCTGAGCAAGATTATTGGCAGGTGTGATGAAAGTCAAACAAAACACTTGATAAAACAACTGGAAGAGCAGAACAAAAAAGACAAGAATGGAGAATAAGAGAGCTTTCTCTGTCTCTCAAGATAAATCTAGAAACACGACACAAAGATTAGGTTTTTCTCTCTTTTTCGTTCTTTCTTTCTCTAGATAAAGGGAAGACAAAGAAGACGAAGAAACTAGAAAAGAACGCGGGGGTAGTGGAGGATGAGGACGAGGTACTGATGGTGATGGATTTAAAATTGGTGATGGTGTAACAAGTGATACTGCCCCAGAGGGAATCAAATTAATTAGCAGCATGAGTACAAGAAGGAATGATGTTACTAGTTGTAGCTTCTGCAATTAGCAGAATGTCTTTTGCTTTAGGCTGCTGTTTTTTTTTTCTTCTTTCATTTGGGTGAATATGGTGTAATTGTGTGGGTTGCAGTTATTGTACTTATTCTATATTTACAATGTTTATTAATAATACTTTCTATATTTCCATTAAAAAAAGTTCAAGCATTCACCTCACAAATTTTTTTGCAAACACTTCAAGTTCAAAATATAAAATAAGATATAATAAGATGCGAGTAACAAGAAATAACACCTCGTTAGTAGACAAGCATGCATCAAAACAAAAACAGTGGTCATAAATTTTTAAATCACAATATTATAGAATATAGGAATAATGGAAGGAATTTTAAATAAAATCATAATACAATATGCTTGAAACAATAGTAGTTTCAGAATCACAAATCACAAATACACATAAGTAATGAATGAACAAATCACAAATAATTTCTCTCTCTCTCTCTCTCTTTTCTTTTCTAAGGTTTTACTTGTAAGAAAACAATTTATAAATGGTTTTCATTGTCATGTCTTTGACTCGAACTTAGGTCAGGGGTGTGTAAATTACATATAAAAGAGGGTCATTACATGTTTGGATAAATTATGGCTACTGGGGCTGGGGCGGAAAGTTGAAGTTCTTCATCACTTGCGCCAAATATTTGTGGCCCCAGATTCGTTCTTGTTTGAGTTTTTGACTACTTGGTTTCTCTCTCTATTAAGGCTTGCTACACCAGATCGAGCTCATGGTTCATAGATAGGTAGTTGTGGGTTCAGCTTAAGGGTCCACTAACTGAAGAAGATGGAGATGGAGATTTGGGAGTTAATGGGTCAGATCTGCTGGATTTGGAGAGATGGAAAGTAAATGAGATTTTAAATGACCTCCTCATGCATTGTCATTAGCAAAGCTTTTGTTACAAATCTGACATATCTTAGGCTTGTAGAGTAGTTTCTGGCAAATCGTTATTCTGATCTTTGAAGACCACGAATAAGTCATAAAGTACACCATATATAAAATAAAATAAATCAAATTTTGTAAGCTATTTTGTTTTGCTTATGATCAAACCTTGCAAGTTGCACCATATGCTAATGTTAATAATCATCATCATCTTCAATAGCGTTCCCCATCTTCATGATCTATCATATTTAGTGTGGAAGCAAAGGCTCATATTAATCATATATATATATAAAACTACATTAATAAGATATATATATATATATATATATATATATATATATATATAGCTCTTGTCTAGGGTTAAGTCTTAAGGGCTTGAAAACATCTCTACTGTTAATCCCTAGCCAATTTGTTACAGTGCCATACTTTGTTTTGTTTTAAATTATCCAATTGTGTAATTTTTTTGGGACAATCAATATGACTTAACCCTAATTTTTAATATATTTTCTGTCTTCTTTTTTGTGTGTTATTGGAGCATTAAAGAGACTAGTGAACTAATTGAACAGAGTCATGTGTTAGTTTGTATAGTGTGCAGCGGCTGAAATAAGTACTAACAACCAATCTTGCAATACATAAATATTTATAAGATGTACACGCATGAAATTATTCATGGTTCATTCAATAATCATGGTACGTTGTTCCTTCAATCTTATCAATCTAGAGTTATGATGGTTTTTGTCATATGATCTTTTTCATTCAAGATCTCAATTACATCTTAAAAAAATTAAAATTACTTTTTTATAACGCATATCATATATTGTTGGTTCCATCTAAATTTTCTTCTTTAATTAGTAAAGTCAACAAATATATACTTATTAACCATATCACTAGATTCATTGTATGACTTTAAATTAGGTAATTAATCCATCATTTTTTTCTTAATCTAATTAAAAATTAAATATTTTAGTCCAAAGTAAGATATCATGAGTTTAATTTGAATCAAACAAGATCAGCTTTAGGACCATACCTTTTTTATGCTCTAGAGCTTCAAAAATGCAGTTGTCAAGTGACTAATTGTCATTCACTCGACCATAATTTCTATTCATTTTTTTAACATTGAAAGATAATTTATTTATCATATAGCAAAAACAGGATATAGATAAATACTTTTGTATTATCTTTTATTCAATCATTTACTGATCATATCATATCCAATGAAAAAAAGTACAAGTGTAGTTCATTATAACGAACCACAAACTGCAATTTGCATAACAAAAATGCTTAAATAAATAAATTATTTTGAAAGTAGCTTAAGTTTCTAAATATGAAATTGTTGAATAACACAAATGAAAATGTTCATTGTCGACTTGTTTATAGAATTGCTTTAGGTAAACCTATGTTGATTAGTCTAGCAAAATGATCCTTCATTTACAACTTATCAAGATATTGAACTGAATTTATTGGTCAGTTGGACTATAAAACAATCAAACAAAGGTCAAATCTTAGTTTTTGTACTTGATATTCCATCCAACCTAAAATGTTGAGTATGTAAAAGATCACATTTTTTCTTCCAATTCTCTCTATCATTATGATTTTTGGGGGTAAATAATTGATCAAATCCTTACTATTTTTCTTTTTGCATTAACAGTTCTCATTTTCATCTCTTCATGTAGTTCACTTGTTATAACTCATGTTTTGATGGAAGCACAAACTGATTTTTTCATTTCGTTGGACTTTCTTCCTTTTAGTTAATGAGCCACCATTACTCCATCAAAAGAAAACCCAATACGACACTCTGATGATGATGATGATAATAATAATAATAATAATAATAATAATAATTATTATTATTATAAACTAAGACTTGCAAATCCATTTCGGTGAAATCGTAGCATTTTGCATGTTATAAACTCGTGGATTAATATTTAGAATTACATTAATTATTAGTGCATAGTAAGATGACACAAAATTTAAAACTCACTCGCCCTTTTCCTTTCAAGTGCTCGAAGTTGAAGAACTTAAGGATGACATGGCAGTTTTGATATAATTTTTCACGAGGGAACTTTTATAGTTGGTCTTTCCATTTGCACCCTGTACTCTTTTATTTTAAGAAAACCTTCTTGAAGTGAAGGGGCTTTAGCACAGACTTTTACCCTAAATTATTAATAATAAAATAGGATTCTAAAAAGTGTTCACCATGCAACAAGGAAGCTATTATGCTTCTCAACAGATTCAAAAGCAGTATGTGCTTCTTAATTCTACCGCAAGGTGGTTTCTGCATATAACAAAGAAGCTTGATCAACTAAAATTAATTGAGGTTATTGTTGTCGTACCACAATTTTATACGTAGTATCAACTAAAATTAATTGAGGTTATTGTTGTCCTACCACAATTTTATACGTAGTACTTTATTATATCCATAAATGTTTTCAAAACAATAAATCATCTATTACTACTAAGAGCATTGTTTGACTTGCACTTCTAGCATGCTTATATAAGTAAAGTATTAACTCTCATGCATTAAATCATAATAAATTAAGATATGCTCACGTTCTCAACAAAGATTTTGCATAGGCAATTACACAATTTCTACTTAAATAACAAAATTGAGCTGGCTGAGCAAGATTATTGGCAGGGGTGATGAAAGCCAAACAAAACACTTGATAAGGCAACTAGAAGAGCAGAACAATAAAGACAAGAATGGAGAATGAGAGAGCTTTCTTTGTCTCGGAAGATAAATCTAGAAACACGACACAAAGAATAGCTTTTACTTTCTTTCTTTTTTTATCTAGATAAGAGGAAGACAAAGAAGAAGAAGAAAATAAAAAGAACGCAGTGGTAGTGGAGGATGAGGATGAGATGCTGATGGTGATGAATTAAAAATTGGTGATGGTGTAGCAAGTGATACTGCCCCAGAGGAAATCAAATTAATTAGCAGCATGAGTGCAAGAAGGAATGATGTTACCAGTTGTAGCTTCTGCAATTAGCAGAATGTCTTTTGCTTTAGGCTGCTGTTTTTTTTCTATTCATTTGGGTGAATATGGTGGAATTGAGTGGGTTGCAGTTATTGTACTTATTCTATATTTACAATGTTTACTAATAATACATTCTATTTTTCATTTCAAAAAAAAAAAATTCTAGCATTCACTCCACAAGTTTTTTTGTGCAAACACTTTAAGAATATAAGAATTATGGAAGGAAATTTTAAATAAAACCATAATACAATATTCTTGAAAAAATAATAGTTTCAAAATCACAAATGACAAATACACATAAGTAATGAATGAACAAATCACAAATAATTTCTCTCTCTCTCTCTTCTTTTGTAAGGCTTTACTTGTAAGAAAACAATTTATAAGTGGTTTTTGTTGTCATGTCATTGATTTGTACTTAGGTCAGGGGTGTGTAAATTACATATAAAAGAGGGTCATTACATGTTTGGATAAATCACGGCTACTGGGGCTGGGGAGTTAAGTTGAAGTTCTCCATCACTTGCGCCAAATATTTGTGGCCTCCGATTTGTTCTTCTCTGTGTCTTTGACGACTTTGCTTCTCTCTCTATCAAGGTTTGCTACACCAGATCGAGCTCATGGTTCATAGATCGGTAGTGGTAGCTTCTGCGGGTCCACTAACTGAAGAAGATGGAGATGGAAATGGAGATTTGGGAGTTGATGGGCCGGATATGGAGATTTGGGAGTTGATGGGTTAGATTTGCAGGTTTTGGAGGGACAAGAAATAAATGTGATTTTAAATGAGCTCTTCATGCTTTGTCATTTGCAAAGCTTTTGTTGCAGATCTGACATATTTTAGACTTGTAGTCTCTGATAAATCATTATTCCCATCTCTGCAGACCACGAATAAGTCATAAAGTACACCATATATAAAATAAAATAAATTTTGAAGAAAAGAATTAAAAATAAAATACATCAAATTTTGTAAACTATTTTGTTTTGTTTATGATCAAACCTTGCAAGTTGCACCATATGCTCATGTTTATGATCATCATCATCTTCAACAGCTTCCCCCATATTCATGATCTATCAGATTTAGTGTGGAAGCAAAGGCTAATACTAATCATATATATACTCTACAATGATAAGATATATATAGCTCTTGTCTAGGGTTAAGTCTTAAGGGCTTGAAAACATCTCTACAGTTAATTCTTAGCTAATTTGCTACAGTACCATACTTTGTTTTGTTTTAAATTAACCAACTATGTAATTTTTTTGGGACAATCAATATGACTTAACCCTAATCTTGCAAAGCATAAATATTTATTAGATGTACATGCAAAAAACTATTCACGGTTCATTCAATAATCACGGTACGTTATTCCTTCATTCCAATCTATATAGAGTTATGATGGTTTTTATCGTATGATCTTTCTCATTCAAGATCTCAACTACATATTTCAAAAAATTAAAATTTTTTTTATGACACATATCGTATATTGTTGGTTCCATCTAGATTTTCTTCCTTAATTAGTAAAGTCAACTAAACTATACTTACTAGCCATATCACTAGATTCATTGTATGACTCCAAATTAGGCAATTAATCCATCACTTTTATTCCTAATCTAATTAGAAATTAAATATTTTAGTCCAAAGTAAGAAATCTTGAGTTTAATTTGAATCAGATAAGCTTTAGGAACATACGTTTTACGTTTTAAAGCTTCAAAAATGCAGTTGTCAAGTACTTATTGTCATTCACTTTACCATAGTTTCAATTCATTTTTTAATAGTCAAAGATAATTTATTAATCATAGAGCAAAAACAAGATATAGATAAATACTTTTATATTATCTATTGTTCAATCGTTTACCAATCATATCATATCCAATGAAAAAAAAAAGCACAAGTGTAATTCATTATAACGAACCACAAACTGCAATTGGCAAAACAATAATGCCTAAATAAATTAAATACTTTGAAAGTAGATTAAGTTTCTAAATCTGAAATTGTTCAATAACAAAAGTGAAAATTTTCATTGCCGACTTGTTTATAGAATTGCTTTAGGTAAACATATGTTGACTAGTCAAGGAAAATGATCCTTCGTATACAAATTATTATGAAATTGAACTAAATTTATTGGTCACTTGGAGTATAAAACAATCAAGCCAAGGGTCAAATCATAGTTTTTGTACTTCTTATTCCATCTAATCCAAAATGTTGAGTATGTAAAAGATCGTTTTTTTCCAATTCTCTGTGTCATTATGATTTTTGGGGCTAAATAATTGTTCAAATCCTTACTATTTTTTTTTGCTTTAACAATTCTCATCTTCATCTCTTCATGTTGTTCACTGGTTATAACTCATTTTTTGATCGAAGCACAAACTGATTTTTTTTATATCGTCGGACTTTTTTCTTTTTTATTTATCAGCTACCATTACTCCATCAAAAGAAAACCCATTACGACACTATCATTGTTATTACTATTGCTGCTGTTGTTATTATTATAAATTACTATGACTTGCAAATTCTGTTCTATGAAATCGTAGCTTTCTGCGTTTCATAAACTCGTGGATTAATATTTAGAATCACATTATAACTATCTGTGCATAGTAAGATATCACAATATTTAAAACTCGTTTTCTCTTTTCCTTTCAAATGCTCGAAGTTTAGAACTTGATGATAACATGTCAGTCTTGATATAATTTTTCACGAGGGAACTTTTAAAATTGGCCTCCATTTGCACCTTGTACTCATTTATTTTATGAAAACCCTCTTGAAATGAAGGGGTTTTAGCGGAGAACTTTACCATAAATTATTAATAATAAAATAGAATTATGTAAAGCGTTCACGATGCAACAAGGAAGCAATTATGCTTCTCAACAGATTCAAAAGCAGTATGTGCTTCTTAATTCTACCACAAGGTGGTTTCTGCATATAACAAATAAGCTTGATCAACTAAAATTAATTGAGGTTATTGTTGTCATACCACAATGTTATACGTAGTACTTTATTCTATCCATAAATGTTTTCAAAACAATAAATCATTTGTTACTTCTAAGAGCGTTGTTTGGCTTGCACTTCTAGCATGCTTATATATGTAAAGTATTAACTGTCATGCATTAAATCACAATAAATTAAGATATGCTCACGTCCTGAACAAAGATTTTGCATAGGCAGTTACATAATTTCTACTCAAATAACAAAATTGAGTTGGCTGAGCAAGATTACTTGCAGGTGTGATGTAAGCCAAACAAAACACTTGATAAAGAAACTAGAAGAGCTGAACAATAAAGACGAGAATGAAGAATGAGAGAGCTTTCTCTGTCTCACAAGATAAATCTAGAAACACGACACAAAAAACAGCTTTTTCTCTCTTTCCTTCTTTCTCTAGATAAGGGGAAGACCAAGAAGACGAAGAATCTAGAAAAGAACACGGTGGTAGTGGAGGATGAGGATGAGGTACTGATGGTGATGGATTTAAAATTGGTGATGGTGTAGCAAGTGATACTGCCCCAGAGGAAATCAAATTGATTAGCAGCATGAGTACAAGAAGGAATGATGTCACCACCGGTAGCTTCTGCAATTAGCAGAATGTCTTTTGCTTTAGGCTGCTGTTTTTTTTTTCTTCATTTGGGTGAATATGGTGTAATTGGGTGGGTTGTAGTTATTGTATTTATTCTATATTTACATTGTTTACAAATAATACATTCTATTTTTCCATTCATAAAAAATTCTAGCATTTACTCCTCAAGTTTTTTCATGCAAACACTTCAAGTTCAGAATATAAAATAAGATATAATAAGATGTGAGCAATTAGAAACAACACCCTGTTAGTAGGCAAGCATGCATCAAAACAAAAAAAGTGATTAAAAATTTTAAAATCACAATATTATAGAATATAAGAATTATGGAAGGAAATTTTAAATACAATCATAATACAATATTCTTGAACAAATAATAGTTTCAAAATCACAAATCTCAAATAAACATAAGTAATGAATGAACAAATCACAAATAATCTCTCTCTCTCTTTCTTTTCTTTTGCAAGGCTTTACTTGTAAAGAAAACAATTTATAGGTGGTTTTTATTGTCATGTCATTGATTCGTACTTAGGTCAGGGGTGTGTAAATTACATATAAAAGAGGGTCATTACATGTTTGGATAAATTATAGCTACTGGGGCTAGGGAGGTAAGTTGAAGTTCTCCATCACTTGCGCCAAATATTTGTGGCCCCCGCTTCGTTCTTCTATGAGTTTTGACGCCTCTGCTTCTCTCTCTATCAAGGTTTGCTACCCTAGATCGAGGTCATGGTTCATAGATCAGTAGTGGTGGCTTCTGCGGGTCCAC
The DNA here is from genome assembly GCA_023935145.1 of Bretschneidera sinensis. Classification (NCBI taxonomy): domain Eukaryota; kingdom Viridiplantae; phylum Streptophyta; class Magnoliopsida; order Brassicales; family Akaniaceae; genus Bretschneidera; species Bretschneidera sinensis. The sequence continues at coordinate 99,764,059 of CM043704.1, forward strand.
TAACTGCAGAAGATGGAGATGGAGATTTGGGAGTTGATGGATCTGACATATTTTTGGCATGTAGAGTAGTCTCTGGTAAATCATTATTTCTAATTCTGCAGACCACGAATAAGTCATGAACTACACCATATATAAAATAAAATAAATTTTGAAGAAAAGCATTAAAAATAAAATAAATCAAATTTTGTAAGTTATTTTATTTTGTTTATGATCAAACCTTGCAAGTTCCACCCTGTGCTCATGTTTATGATGATCATAATCTTCAACAACTTACCCCATCTTCACGATCTATCAGATTTAGTATGGAAGCAAAGGCTCATAATAATCATATATATACATTACATTTATAAGATATATATAGCTCTTGTCTAGGGTTAAGTCTTAAGGGGTTGAGAATGTCTCTACAGTTAATCCCTAGCCAATTTGCTACAGTACCATTCTTTGTTTTGTTTTAAATTAACTAACCGTGTAATTTTTTTGGGACAACCAATATGACTTCACCCTAATTTTTATTATATTTTCCTTCTTCTTTTTTGTGTGTTATTGGAGCATTAAAGAGATTATTGAACCAATGAACAGAATCATCGAATGTGTTAGTTTTGTATACTGTGCAACGGCTGAAACAAGTACTTACAACAAATCCTGCAACGCGAAATATTTATTAGATGTACATGTAAAAAATTAGGCACGGTTCATTCAATAATCACAGTACATTATTCCTTCATTCCTTTCTATCAAAAGTTATGATGGTTTTTGTCATATGATTTTTCTCATTCAAGATCTCAATTATATCTTTCAAAAAATTAAAATTTCTTTAAGGATGCATATCATATATTGTTGGTTCCATCTAGAATTTCTTCCTTAATTAGTAAAGTCAACTAAAATATACCTACTAGCCATATCACTAGATTCATTGTATGACTCCAAATTAGGCAATTAATCCATCAATTTTATTCCTAATCTAATTAAAAATTAAATATTTTAGTCCAAAGTAAGAAATCATGAGTTTAATTTGAATCAGAAAGGCTTTAGGAACATACCTTTTATGATTTAAAGCTTCAAAAATGCAGTTGTCAAGTACTTTTTGTCATTTACTCGACCATAATTTCTATTTATTTTTAATAGCCAATGATAATTTATTAATCATATAGCAAAAACATGATATAAATAAATACTTTTATATTATCTATTGTTCAATCATTTACCAATCATATCATATCCAACAAAAAAAAGGCACAAGTGTAATTCATTATAACGAACCACAAACTGCAATTTGCAAAGCAATAATGCCTAAATAAATTAAATATTTTGAAAATAGCTTAAGTTTCTAAATCAGAAATTGTTCAACAACAAAAATGAAAATTTTCATTGTCAACTTGTTTATAGAATTGCTTTAGGTAAACATATGTTGACTAGTCGAGGAAAATGATCCTTCATATACAAATTATCAAGAAATTGTACTAAATTTATTGGTCACTTGGACTATAAAACAATCAAGCCAAGGGTCAAATCATAGTTTTTGTACTTCGTATTCCATCTAATCCAAAATGTTGAGTATGTAAAATATCATTGTTTTTCTAATTCTCTGTGTCATTATGATTTTTGGGGGTAAATAATTGTTAGAATCCTTACTATAATTTTTGGCTTTAACAATTCTCATCTTCATCTCTTCTTGTAGTTCACTTGTTAGAAATTGTTCGAAGCACAAACTGATTTTTTCATTTCGTCGGACTTTTTTCCTTTTAATTTATAAGCTACCATTACTCCATCAAAAGAAAACCCATTACGACACTATGATAGTTATTGCTATTATTTTTATTATTATTATTATGACTTGCAAATTCTGTTCTATGAAATCGTAGCTTTTTGTGTTTCATAAACTCATGGATTAATATTTAGAATCACATTATAACTGTTTGTGCATAGTAAGATGTCACAATATTTAAAACTCGTTTTCTCTTATCCTTTCAAGTGCTCGAAGTTGAAGAACTTGTGCATGACATGGCAGTCTTGATATAATTTTTCAGGAGGGAACATTTAAAATTGGGCCCCTTTTGCACCTTGTACTCTTTTATTTTACGAAAACCCTATTTAAGTGAAGGGGTTTTAGGGCAGAACTTTACCATAAATTATTAATAATAAAATAGAATTCTGTAAAGCGTTCACCATGCAACATGGAAGCTAGTATGCTTCTCAATAGATTCAAAAGCAGTATGTGCTTCTTAATTCTAAAGCAAGGTGGTTTCTGCATATAACAAAGAAGCATGATCAACTAAAATTAATTGAGGTTATTGTTGTCATACCACAATGTTATACGTAGTACTTTATTCTATCCATAAATGTTTTCAAAACAATAAATCATCTATTACTACTAAGAGCATTGTTTGACTTGAACTTCTAGCATGCTTATATATGTAAAGCATTAACTGTCATGCATTAAATCATAATAAATTAAGATATACTCACGTTCTAAACAAAGATTTTGCATAGGCAATTACAGAATTTCTACTCAAATAACAAAATTGAGCTGGCTGAGCAAGATTATTGGCAAATGTGAAGAAGGCCAAACAAAACACTCGATAAAGCAACTAGAAGAGCAGAACAATAAATATGAGAATGGAGAATGAGAGAGCTTTCTCTGTCTCTCAAGATAAATCTAGAAAGACTGCACAAAGAATAGCTGACGCCGGGCAGAATAGCGATTATTCTGCAGGCTAGTCGAACAGATCGTCCACAGGGAGTAACACAAGAAAAACCCTAAAAAACGATGCAGAGAAACAACTCTGATATTTATTTAAAATTATGCAAATTCAATAATAATGTTTACGAAACCCTAAGACCTTATTTATAAAGTCGAAACAAAATAGGAAAATTAAATTAAGGCTGAAAATAAAATAACTAAAATAAAAAAGTTTCCTAAAAACATTAAACTGCCAATTTGAGGGTCTAAACATCGTTTTTTGGCTTAAAAATGTCGAGGCTGATTACAAAAAAATTAGGTTTTGTTCATTGGCCCGTTTCTAATCAGACTAGGGTCTTTCGGGCTTGATCTGAGCCCGTGGCCTGTTCTGCGCTGATCTGCCAATCTCTGCATCATCTGACTTGGATCCTCCTGCGTCAGTCACCTCGGGTTAGAAAGAACTCGTCCTCGAGTTCACAATAGCTTCATCGGGATCCTCAAAACAATGACTCAGGTATTTCACATTAAATACATCAGAAGTCTTCAGATGACTTGGTAGGCGTAGTCTGTAGGCGTTATCATTGATCTTCTGCAAGATCTCACAGGGTCCAATCTTTTGCTCCTTAAGCTTATTATACTCTCCCACGGGAAAACGATCACGAGTTAATACTGCCCAAACAAAATCACCAACATCAAAAAGTACCTGACGACGGTGACTATCGCTCTGAGCCTTGTACTTGGTATTACTGTCGTGAATGGCTAGCTTCACCTGCTCATGGATATCCCGAAGATGTTCTGCCATCTCATCTGCCTTGGGATTTAATCGACCCACTCATGGAATAGGGGCTAAGTCAAGCACTCCGGATGGATTCTGACCATATACAATCTCAAATGGGCTCATTCCTGTGGTTCTGTTTTTCGACCTACTATAGGCAAATTCTGCTTGAGGTAATGCGAGATCCCACTGCTTCGGTTTAGATCCTGCTAAGCTCTTCAAAAGGTTTCCCAAACTTCGGTTCATCACCTCGGTCTGACCATCTGTTTGAGGATGATAGGCGCTGCTAAAATTTAACTTCGTCCCTAGCTTCTCCCATAAACTCTTCCAGAACTGACTCATGAACTTGGTGTCAAGATCTGAAGTGATAGATCGGGGAACACCATGCAAACGCATAATCTCCTTGAAGTAAAGATGAGCGATCCTAGTAGCATCCATTGTCTTTCTACAAGGTATGAAATGGGCCATCTTGGAAAATCTGTTAACCACAACCAAAATAGAATCCGAGCCTTGTTGGGTACAGAGTAAGCCCAACACAAAGTCCACACTAACATCGAACCAAGGGGCTTCAAGTACAGGTAAGGGTGTGTACAGACCCGTATTAGTGAGAACTCTCTTGGACCACTGGCACACATAACAACGCTCCACATGATGAGCCACGTCACTGGTCAATTTGGGCCAATAATAGTTAGAGAAAATCAGGACCAATGTCTTGTCTCGCCCAAAGTGACCTTCATTATGAAGTTCACTAATAATCTGCTGCCTTAGTGAACAATCTGGAACGCACAACTGCAATCCATGAAATAGATAACCATTATGCAAAATAAAATCATATCGTTGACCAGTAGTTACCTCCTAAATTATCCTCTCGAAGGAAGGATCTGCAGCATACATATCTGAAAAGACCTCAAATCCCACAATTCTGGTGCTCATGGTGGTGAGAAGTAATGTACGACGGCTCAATGCATCTGCGACACGGTTCAGACTTCCTGCTTGGTGCCTCAGTGCAAACGTGAATTCCTGCAAGTACGCCACCCACTTGGCATGCCGCCTACTCAGCTTGTGTTGGCCATTGATGTACTTCAGGGCCTCATGATCAGTGATAAGAATAAATTCCTTCTGCACTAGGTAGTGACGCTAATGTTTTAGGGACTGAACTATGGAATAGAATTCCAAATCATAGGTGGGTAATTCTTTTTTGATCCTGATAACTTCTCACTGAAAAAAGCAATTGGTCACCCTTCTTGACTTAGAACACCACCAATACCCACTCCAGATGCATCACAATTTACCTCAAACACCTTTTCGAAATCAGGAAGTGCTAAAACTGGTACCTCTGTCATCTTCTGTTTGACCAGTTGAAAGCTGGTTCCTGCCTCCTCGGACCACTGAAAATCATGCCCCTTAAGGCACTCTGTGATAGGAGCAATCAAAATGCTGAAATTTCTAATGAACCAGCGGTAGAAGGAAGCCAATCCATGAAAACTTCTTACATCGTGCAAGGTCCTCGGTGTGGGCCATTTCAAGACCGCATCTACCTTCGACTGATCTGCTTGAACACCATCAGTAGATACAACAAAACCCAGAAAAGTAACAGAAGTAGTGAAGAAAGAACACTTCTTCTGATTGACGTACAGGCGCTCTGTCCTCAATAAATTAAAAACAGTACGGAGGTGCTCAAAATGTGACTCCCACGTCGGACTATAAATGAGGATGTCATCGAAGTAAACTACAACAAACTTCCCCATGAAAGGCCGTAAAACCTGATGCATGAACCTCATAAATGTGCTGGGTGCATTGGACAGCCCAAAAGGCATGACCATCCACTCATACAGCCCATGCACTCATACAGCCCATGCTGTGTCTTAAATGTTGTCTTCCACTCATCTCCAGGCCTTATTCTGATCTGGTGGTATCCACTCCTAAGGTCAATTTTGGAGAAGACCTTAGAACCGGATAGCTGGTCTAATATATCATTCAGGCGGGAATTGGGAATCGGTATTTCACTGTGATCCTATTGAAGGCTCTGCTATAAACACACATACACCAAGAACCATCCTCTTCCGGCACTAGTAGGGCAGGAACCGCACATGGGCTCATACTCTCACGGACGTAACCTCTCTCCAACAACTCTACCACATGTCGCTGCAACTTTTTAGATTCCTTGGGGCTGTGGCGATACGCCGGTCGATTAGGCAAATTGGACCCTGGAACAAGGTCGATCTAATGCTGAATTTCCCTCATAGGTAGTAACCCAGGAGGAAGATCCTCTGGCAAAAGGTCAGAAAACTCTGCCATCAGCTGCTGCACTTCGGTTGGTAATTCAGGATTCAGATCTGCTGCGCTATTCCCACAAGGCAGTATAGCATAAACTACGTCTACATGCTCAACCTCTGCTAAAAACCTAGACATCGAAAACAGATTAGTATTATTGGAAATCGGGGTAGGAGTGATTCCTTCCCGACGAGGTGCCAACACAATCTTCTTCCCTTTGATGCTAAGGGAGTATGTGTTTTTTCGCTCATCATGAATAACATTACGGTCATACTGCCAAGGCCTACTTAACAATACATGACAAGCATCCATACATACAACATCACACCAAGCATTATCAAAATATCTCTTACTAATCGAAAAAGAAAACTAGGCAACGCCTATCTACCGTTACCTCACTGCCTTTATTCAGCCAAGACAATTTGTACGGTTTAGGATGACGATCTGTTTTCAACTGCAGTTTTTTGATAGCCTCTTCAGACACCACATTCTCACAACTGCCGCTATCTATGATCATCTTGCAGACTTTATCGGCAACTATACAGGTTGTATGGAAAATATTGGTCCTCAACCAATCGTCCCCTGAATCGCCCTTGGGGGTCAGTAGGCTCTTACGAACGACCAAGGTCTCATGGCCACCCCCATACAATACATCTCCATACTCATCATCGTCATACGTAGGCTCCTTAATCTCCTCAGTTTCGTCTACTTCATCGTCCTCAATCAGTAGATTTTAACCTTTATTACTAGCAGGCTTCTTGCATTCAGGTGATTTATGCCCATGTTCACCACATCTGAAACATCTAATATTTGGGTTAGGGTTACCTTGAGGTGGTTGCTGGACAGGACGGGATTTCTGAGGGTGAACTGGCTGATTGTTTTGATCACTTCTGTTCAAGGGCCTTCTGTTCTGCTGTTTCTCCACCGCAAGTGCACGCTGATATGCCTCTGAAACTGTCCACAGCGAGTGAAGGCTGAGGACATCCTGTAGGGGCTGCTGTAATCCCCCCAAATATCGTGCCACCATCTGCTCCTCTGTTTCAGATAAGTCGTTCTGGACAATCAACTAATAGAATTCCTCCGTGTAATCATCCACCGATCTCGTGCCCTGCCTCAACGAATGAAGATGCTGAAACAAGGTCTGAGTGTAACCGAAAGGGAGAAAGTGACCCTTCATCTTCTTCTTCATCTTCTCCCAATTTGTAATCTTGGCTTTGCCCTGCCGATCACGTAAACGCCTCCACTGCTCCTACCACGCAGATGCTCTGCCCTTCAATTTGATGGCGACCAGTTTCACCTTCACACGATCTGGGACTTCCTTGTACTCAAAAATATGCTCCACTTCATTCAACCAATCAATGAATCCCTAGGCCTGTAACATACCAGAAAACTCGGGCAGATCCACTCTGAATCCGAGGTCTCCATAACGTTCTTCCCGACCACGGTGCTCCCAGAATCGAGCAGGATTGTGATGTGGTTTTTCAGAATTGGAACTGGAATCGGAATCGTGATCTTCAATCTCACGATCTCCGAAATTTTGCGCCACTAGACGCTGGGTTAACTCGGCAACTTGCCTCTGTAAATCCCCAATCATCGCATCCTGAACGTTACGATCACGACGTGGGGCTTCCTTGTTCGGAACCTGCTCGCGACGACCACGAATACGACCACCAGCCATGGAAACTGATGAAATCTCACCCCAAGAAGATGCTGAAGCTCTGATACCAACTGACACTGGGCAGAATAGTGATTATTCTGCAGGCTAGTCGAACAGATCGTTTACAGAGAGTAACACAAGAAAAACCCTAAAAAATAATGCAAAGAAACAGCTCTGATGTTTATTTAAAATTATGCAAATTCAATAATAATGTTTACGAAACCCTAAGACCTTATTTATAAGGTCAAAACAAAACAAAAAAATTAAATTAAGGCTGAAAATAAAATAACTAAAATAAAAAAGTTTCATAAAAACATTAAACTGCCAATTTGAGCGTCTAAACATCATTTTTTGGCTTAAAAATGTCGAGGCTGATTACAAAAAAATCAGGTTTTGTTCATTGGCCCGTTTTCAATTAGACTAGGGTCTTTCAGGCCTGATCTGAGCCTGTGGCCCGTTCTGCGCTGATCTACCAATCTCTGCATCATCTGACTTGGATCCTTCTGCTTCAGTTGTCTCGGGTTGGAAAGAACTCGTCCTCAAGTTCACAATAGCTTCATCGGGATCCTCAAAACAATGACTCAGGTGTTTCACATTAAATACATAAGAAGTTTTTAGATGACTGGGTAGACGTAGTTTGTAGGCGTTATCATTGATCTTCTGCAAGATCTCACAGGGTCCAATCTTTCGCTCCTTAAGCTTATTATACTCTCCCACGGGAAAACGATCACGAGTTAATACTGCCCAAACAAAATCACCAACATCAAAAAGTACCTGACGACGGTGACTGTCGCTTTGAGCATTGTACTTGGCATTACTGTCGTGAATGGCTAGCTTCACCTGCTCATGGATATCCCGAAGATGTTCTGCCATCTCATCTGCCTTGGGATTTAATCGACCCATTCGTGGAATAGGGGCTAAGTCAAGCACTCCGGATGGATTCTGACCATACACAATCTCAAATGGGATGATTCCTGTGGTTATGTTTTTTGACCTGTTATAGGCAAATTCTGCTTGAGGTAATGCGAGATCCCACTGCTTCAGTTTAGTTTCTGCTAAGCTCCTCAAAAGGTTTCCCAAACTTCGGTTCACCACCTCGGTCTAACCATCTGTTTGAGGATGATAGGCGCTGCTAAAATTTAATTTCGTCCCTAGCTTCTCCCATAAACTCTTCCAGAACTGACTCATGAACTTGGTTTCATGATCTGAAGTGATGGATCGGGGAACACCATGCAAACGCACAATCTCCTTGAAGTAAAGATGAGCAATCCTGGGAACATCCATTTTCTTTCTACAAGGTATGAAATGGGCCATCTTGAAAAATCTGTCAACCACAACAAAAATAGAATCCGAGCCTCGTTGGGTACGGGGTAAGCCCAACACAAAGTCCATACTAACATCGAACCAAGGGGCTTCAGGTACAGGTAAGGGTGTGTATAGACCCGCATTAGTGAGAACTCTCTTAGACCACTGGCACACATAACAACGCTCCACATGATGACACACGTCACTGGTCAATTTGAGCCAATAATAGTTAGAGGAAATCAGGACCAATGTCTTGTCTCGCCCAAAGTGACCTTCATTATGAAGTTCACTAATAATCTGCTGCCTTAATGAACAATTTGGAACGCACAACTGCAATCCACGAAATAGATAACCATTATGCAAAATAAAATCATGTCGTTGACCAGTAATTGCCTCCTGAATTATCCTCCCGAAGGAAGGATCTGTAGCATACATATCTGAGAAGACCTCAAATCCCACAATTCTGGTGCTCATGGTGGTGAGAAGTAATGTACGACGGCTCAGTGCATCTGCGACACGGTTCAGACTTCCTGCTTGGTGCCTCAGTGCAAACGTGAATTCCTGCAAGTACGCCACCCACTTGGCATGCCGCCTACTCAGCTTGTGTTGGCCATTGATGTACTTCAGGGCCTCATGATCAGTGATAAAAATAAATTCCCTCTGCACTAGGTAGTGACGCCAATGTTTCAGGGACAGAACTATGGCATAGAATTCCAGATCATAGGTGGAGTAATTCTTTTTTGATCCTGATAACTTCTCACTGAAAAAAGCTACTGGTCGTCCTTCTTGACTTAGAACACCACCAATACCCACTCTAGATGCATCACAATTTACCTCAAACACCTTTTTGAAATCAGGAAGTGCTAAAACTGGTGCCTCTATCATCTTCTGTTTGACCAGTTGAAAGCTAGTTTCTGCCTCCTCGGACCACTGAAAATCACGCCCCTTAAGGCACTCTGTGATAGGAGCAATCAAAGTGCTGAAATTTCTAATGAACCGGTGGTAGAAGGAAGCCAATCCATGGAAACTTCTTACATCGTGCAAGGTCCTCGGTGTGGGCCATTCCAAGACCGCATCTACCTTCGACTGATCTGCTTGAACACCATCAGTAGATACAACAAAACCCAGAAAAGTAACAGAAGTAATGAAGAAAGAACACTTCTTCTGATTGATGTACAGACGCTCTGTCCTCAACAAATTAAAAACAGTACGGAGGTTCTCAAAATGTGACTCCCACGTCGGACTATAAATGAGGATGTCATCGAAGTAAACTATAACAAACTTCCCAATGAAGGGCCATAAAACCTGATCTATGAACCTCATAAATGTGCTGGGCGCATTGGACAGCCCAAAAGGCATGACCATCCACTCATACAACCCATGCTGCATCTTAAATGCTGTCTTCCACTCATCTCCAGGCCTTATTCTGATATGGTGGTATCCACTCCTAAGGTCAATTTTGGAGAAGGCCTTAGAACCGGATAGCTGGTCTAACATATCATTCAGGCGGGGAATTGGGAACCGATATTTCACTGTGATCCTATTGATGGCTCTGCTATCAACACACATACGCCAAGAACCATCATTCTTCGGCACTAGTAGGGCAGGAACCACACATGGGCTCATACTCTCACGGACGTAACTTCTCTCCAACAACTCTACCACCTGTTGCTGCAACTCTTCAAATCCCTGGGGCTGTGGCGATACACCGGTCGATTAGGCAAACTGGACCCTGGAACAAGGTTGATTTGATGCTGAATGTCCCTTATAGGTGGTAACCTAGTAGGAAGATCCTCTGGCATAAGGTTAGAAAACTCTGCCATCAGCTACTGCACTTCAGCTGGTAATTCAGGATTTAGATCTGCTACGCTATTCCCACAAGGCAGTAGAGCATAAACCACGTCCACATGCTCAACCTCTGCTAAAAACCTGGACATTGAAAACAGATTAGTATTATTGGAAATCGGGGTATGAGTGATTCCTTCTCGACGATGTGCCAACACAATCTTCTTCCCTTTGATGCTAAGGCCTGCCTAACAATACATGACAAGCATCCATACATACAACATCACACCAAGCATTATTGAAATATCTCTTACCAATCGAAAAAGAAACTAGGCAACGCCTATCTACCGTTACCTCACTACCTTTATTTAGCCAAGACAATTTGTACGGCTTAGGATAACGATTTGTTTTCAACTGCAGTTTTTTGACAGCCTCTTCAGACACCACATTCTCATAACTGCCACTATCTATGATCATCTTGCAGACTTTATCGGCAACTGTACAGGTTGTGTGGAAAATATTGGTCCTCAACCAATCGTCCCCTGAATCGCCCTTGGGGGTCAGTAGGCTCTTACGAACGACCAAGGTCTCATGGCCATCCCCATACAATACATCTCCATACTCATCATCGTCATACATAGGCTCTCCAATCTCCTCAGTTTTGTCTACTCCATCATCCTCAATCAGTAGATTTTTACCTTTATTACTAGCAGGCTTCTTGCACTCAGGTGATTTATGCCCATGTTCACCACATCTGAAACATCTAATATTCGGGTTAGGGTTACCTTGAGGTGGTTGCTGGACAGGACGGGATTCTTGAGGGCAAACTGGCCGATTGTTTTGATCGCCTCTATTCAAGGGCCTCATGTTCTACTGTTTCTCCACCGCAAGTGCACGCTGATATGCCTCTGAAACTGTCCATAGAGAGGGAAGGCTGAGGACATCCTATAGGGGCTATCGTAATCCCCCCAAATATCATGCCACCATCTGCTCCTCTGTTTCAGATAAGTCGTTCCGTGCAATCAACTGATAGAATTCCTCCGTGTAATCATCCACCGATCTCGTGCCCTGCCTCAACGAATGAAGACCCTGAAACAAGGTCTGAGTGTAACCGAAAGGGAGAAAGTGACCCTTCATCTTCTCCTAATCTGTAATCTTGGCTTTGCCCTGCCGATCACGCAAACTCCTCAACTGCTCATACCACGCAGATGCTCTGCCCTTCAATTTGATGGCGACCAGTTTCACCTTCACACGATCTGGGACTTCCTTGTACTCAAAAATATGCTCCACTTCATTCAACCAATCAATGAATCCCTAGGCCTGTAACATACCAGAAAACTCGGGCAGATCCACTCTGAATCCGAGGTCTTCATAACGTTCTTCCCGACCACGGTGCTCCCAGAATCGAGCAGGATTGTGATGTGGTTTTTCGGAATTGGATCTGGAATCAGAATCGTGATCTTCAATCTCGCGATCTCCGAAATTTTGCGCCACTAGGCGCTGGGTTAACTCGGCAACTTGCCTCTGTAAATCCCTAATCATCGCATCCTGAACGTTACGATCACGACGTGGGGCTTCCTTGTTCGGAACCTGCCCGCGACGACCACGAATACGACCACCAGCCATGGAAACTGATGAAATCTCACCCCAAGAAGATGCTGAAGCTCTGATACCAACTGACACTGGGCAGAATAGCGATTATTCTGCAGACTAGTCGAATAGATCGTTCACAGGGAGTAACACAAGAAAAACCCTAAAAAACAATGTAGAAACAGCTCTGATGTTTATTTAAAATTATGCAAATTCAATAATAATGTTTACGAAACCCTAAGACCTTATTTATAAGGTCGAAACAAAATAGGAAAGTTAAATTAAGGCTGAAAATAAAATAACTAAAATAAAAAAGTTTCCTAAAAATATTAAACTGCCAATTTGAGGGTCTAAACGACGTTTTTTGGCTTAAAAATATCGAGTTTGATTACAAAAGAGTCAGGTTTTGTTCATTGGCCTGTTTCCAATCCGACTAAGGTTTTTTGGGCCTGATCTAAGCCCGTGGCCCGTTCTGCGCTGATCTGCTAATCTCTGCATCATCTGACTTGAATTCTCCTGCGTTAATAATTTTTTCTCTCTTTCTTTCTTTCTTTCTCTAGATAAGGGGAAGACAAAGAAGATGAAGAAACTAGAAAAGAACGCGGTGGTAGTGGAGGATGAGGATGAGGTACTAATGGTGATGGATTTAAAATTGGTGATGGTGCAGCAAGTGATACTGCCCCAGAAAATCAAATTAATTAGCAGCATGAGTACAAGAAGGAATGATGTTACCAGTTGTAGCTTCTGCAATTAGCAGAATGTCTTTCATTTAGGTTGTTTTTTTTTTTTTTTTTTTTCATTTGGGTGAAAATGGTGTAATTGTGTGGGTCGCAGTTATTGTACTTATTCTATATTTACAATGTTTACTAATAATACATTCTATTTTTCCATTCAAAAAAATACTAGCATTCACTGCACCAGTTTTTTCGTGCAAACACTTCTAGTTCAGAAAACAAAATAAGATATAATAAGATGCGAAACAAAATAAGATATAATAAGATGCGAGCAATAAAAAACAACACCCCATTAGTAGGTAAGCATGCATCAAAACAAAAACAGTGGTAAAAATTTTTAAATTCACAATATTTTAGAATATAAGAATTATGGAAGGAAATTTTAAATAAAATCATAATACAATATTCTTGAAAAAATAGTAGTTTCAAAATCACAAATCACAAATACACATAAGTAAATCACAAATAATTTCTCTCTCTCTCTCTCTCTTTTCTTTTGTAAGGCTTTACTTTTAAGAAAACAATTTATAAGTCATTTTCGTTGTCATGTCATTGACTCATACTTAGGTCAGGGGTGTGTAAATTACATATAATAGAGGGTCATTACATGTTTGGATAAATTATGGCTACTGGGGCTTGGGAGGTAAGTTGAAGTTCTCCATCACTTGCGCCAAATATTTGTGGCCCCCGATTCGTTCTTCTCTGAGTCTTTGATGAATCTGCTTCTCTCTCTATCAAGGATTGCTACCCCAGATCGAGCTCATGGTTCATAGATCGGTAGTGGCGGCTTCTGTGGGTCCACTAACTGAAGCAGATGGAGATGGAGATTTGGGAGTTGATGGGTCGGAGATGGAGATTTGGGAGTTGATGGGTCGGATCTGCAGGTTTTGGAGGGACAAGAAGTAAATGTGATTTTAAATGACCTCCCCATGCTTTGTCATTTGCAAAGCTTTTGTTACAGATCTGACATATTTTAGACTTGTAGAGTAGTCTATGGTAAATCATTATTCCGATCTCTGAATACAACGAAAAAGTCATGAAGTGTAATATATAAAATAAAATAAAATTTGAAAAAAGCATTAAAAATAAAATAAATCGAATTTTGTAAGCTATTTTGTTTTTTTATGATCAAACCTCGCAAGTTGCATCATGTGCTCATGTTTATTGTCATCATCATCTTCAACAGCTTCCCCCATCTTCATGATCTATCAGATTTAGTGTGGAAGCAAAGGCTCAGACTAATCATATATATACTCTACATTGATAAGATATATATAGCTCTTGTCTAGGGTTAAGTCTTTCAGGCTTGAAAACATCTCTACAGTTAATCCCTAGCCAATTTGCTACAGTACCATTCTTTGTTTTGTTTTAAATTAACTGTGTAATTTTTTTGGGACAACCAATATAACTTAACCCTAAATTTTATTACACTTTCCTTCGTCTTTTTTGTGTGTTATTGGAGCATTAAAGAGACTATTGAACCAATGAACAGAGTCATAAAATGTGTTAGTTTTGTATGCTGTGCAACGGCTGAAATAAGTACTTACAACCAACCTTGCAACGCATAAATATTTATTCGATGTACATGCACAAAACTATTCACGGTTCATTCAATAATCACAGTGCGTTATTTCTTCATTCCTATGTATGTAGAGTTATGATGGTTTTTGTCATATGATCTTTCTCATTCAAGATCTCAACTATATCTTTCAAAAAATTAAAATTTATTTTTATGACGCATATCATATATTGTTGCTTCCATATAGATTTTCTTCCTTAATTAGAAAAGTCAACTAAAATATTCTTATTAGCCATATCACTAGATTCATTGTATGACTCCAAATTAGGCAATTAATCCATCATTTTTATTCCTAATCTAACTAAAAATTAAATATTTTAGTCCAAAGTAAGAAATCATGAGTTAAATTTGAATTAGATAAGCTTTAGGAACATATCTTTTATGTTTTAAAGCTTCAAAAATGCAGTTGTCAAGTACATATTGTCATTCACTCGACCATAATTTCTATTCATTTTTTAATAACGAAAGATAATTTAATAATCATATATCAAAAACAAGATATAGATAAATACTATTATATTATCTATTGTTCAATTATTTACCAATCATATCATATCCAATGAAAAAAAGAACTAGTGTAATTCATTATAAAGGACCACAAACTGCAATATACAAAACAATAAATCCTAAATAAATTAAATATTTTGAAATAGCTTAAGTTTCTAAATCTGAAATTGTTCAATAACAAAAGTAAAAATTTTCATTGTCGACTTGTTTATAGAATTGCTTTAGGTAAACATATGTTGACTAGTCGAGGAAAATGATCCTTCATATACAAATTATCAAGAAATTGAACTAAATTTATTGGTCACATGGACTATAAAACAATCAAGCCAAGAGTCAATTCAAAAAAAATTCTAGCACTCACTCCACAAGTTTTTTCATGCAAACACTTCAAGTTCATAATATAAAATAAAATATAATAAGATGCGAGCACGAAGAAACAACACCCCGTTAGTAGGCAAGCATGCATCAAAACAAAACTCATGATAAAAATTTTTAAAATCACAATATTATAGAATATAAGAATTATAGAAGGAAATTTTAAATAAACTCATAATACAATATTCTTGAAAAAATAATAGTTTCAAAATCACAAATACACATAAGTAATGAATGAACAAATCACTAATAATTTCTCTCTCTCTCTCTGTCTTTCTATTCTTTTGTAAGGCTTTACATGTAAGAAAACAATTTATAAGTAGTTTTCGCTGTCATTTCATTGACTCGCACTTAGGTCAGGGTGTGTAAATTACATATAATAGAGGGTCAATACATGTTTGGATAAGTTATGGCTACTGGGGTTGGGGAGGTAAGTTGAAGTTCTCCATCACTTGCGCCAAATATTTGTGGCCCCAGATTTGTTCTTCTCTGATTCTTTGACGACTTTGCTTCTCTCTCTATCAAGGTTTGCTACACCAGATCGAGCTCATGGTTCATATATCGGTAGTGGTGGGTTCTGCGGGTCCACTAATTGAAGAAGATGGAGATTGAGATGGAGATTTGGGAGTTGATGGGTCAGATCTGAAGGTTTTGGAGGGACAAGAAGTAAATGTGATTTTAAATGACCTCCTCATGCTTTGTCATTTGCAAAGCTTTTGATGCAGATCTGGCATATATTAGACTTGTAGAGTAGTCTGGTAAATCATTATTCCGATCTCTGCAGACCACGAATAAGTCATGAAGTACACCATATATAAAATAAAATAAATTTTGAAGAAAAGCATTAAAAATAAAATAAATCAAATTTTGTAAGCTATTTTGTTTTGTTTATGATCAAACCTTGCAAGTTGCACCGTATGCTCATGTTTATGATCATCATCATCTTCAATAGCTTCCCCCATCTTCATGATCTATCAGATTTAGTGTGGAAGCAAAGGCTCATACTAATAATATATATACACTACAATGATAAGATATATATAGCTCTTGTCTAGGGTTAAGTCTTAAGGGCCTGAAAACATCTCTACAGTTAATCCTTAGCCAATTTGCTACAGTACCATACTTGATTTTGTTTTCAATTAACCAACTGTAAATTTTTTTGGGAAAAGCAATATGACTTAACCCTAATCTTGCAACACATAAATATATATTAGATGTACATGCAAAAAACTATTCATGGTTCACATTATTCCTTCATTCCTATCTATGTAGAGTTATGATGGTTTTTGTCATATGATCTCTCATTCAAGGTCTCAATTACATCTTTCAAAAAATTAAAATTTCTTTTTATGACGCATATCATATATTGTTGGTTCCATATAGATTTTCTTCTTTTAACTAATAAAGTCAACTAAAATATACTTACTAACCATATCACTAGATTCATTGTATGACTCCAAATTAGGCAATTAATCCATCATTTTTATTCCTAATCTAATTAAAAATTAAATATTTTAGTTCAAAGTAAGAAATCATGAGTTTAATTTGAATCAGATAAGCTTTAGAAACCTACCTTTTATGTTTTAAAGCTTCAAAAATGCAGTTGTCAAGTACTTATTGTCATTCAGTCGTCCATAATTTCTATTCATTTTTTAATAGCAAAAGATAATTTATTAATCATATAGCAAAAAAAAGATATAGATAAATACTTTTATATTATCTATTGTTCAATCATTTACCAATCCTATCATATCCAATGAAAAAAAATGAACAAGTGTGATTCATTATAACGAACCACAAACTGCAATTTGCAAAACAATAATGCCTAAATAATTTAAATATTTTTAAAGTAGCTTAAGTTTCTAAATCAGAAATTGTTCAATAACAAAAGTGAAAATTTTCCTTGTCGACTTGTTTATAGAATTGCTTTATGTAAACATATGTTGACTAGTCGAGGAAAATGATCCTTCATATACAAATTATCAAGAAATTGAACTAAATTTATTGGTCATTTGGACTATAAAACAGTCAAGCCAAGGGTCAAATCATAGTTTTTGTGCTTCCTATTCCAAAATGTTGAGTATGTAAAATATCATTGTTTTTCAAATTCTCTGTGTTATTATGATTTTTGGGGGTAAATAATTGTTAGAATCCTTACTATAATTTTTGGCTTTAACAATTCTCATCTTCATCTCTTCTTGTAGTTCACTTCTTATAAAATGATCAAAGCACAAACTGATTTTTTCATTTCGTCGGACTTTTTTCCTTTTAATTAATCAGCTACCATTACTCCATCAAAAGAAATCCCATTACGACTCTCTGATAGTTATTATTATTATTATTATTATGACTTGCAAATTCTGTTCTATGAAATCATAGCTTTTTGTGTTTCATAACTCATGGATTAATATTTGGAATCACATTATAACTGTTTGTGAACAGTGAAGCATTCCAATGACTTATATGCAAGTTGGGAAAGAATGATGCATATTAGCCAGCTTGAGGGGGAGTGCTGGAAAATAACTTAATGAGTACACGTGTAATATTCTAATAATAGGAATGCTAGAATCGTGGGAATTAGAGAAAAATATAGAATCCCACTAACTAACTTTGTTTCTATTTTCTATGAGTTAGTTTTCTTATTTATCTCATCTCTCAACTATCTCCTTATAATTAGCTAAGATTATTCTGTATATATAGCCAAAAAATGCCTCATATTCAATACATCAGATATTCATTTTTCTGAAAGTTTACACATACTTGGTTTTGTTTTAAATTAACCAACTATGTAATTTTTTTGGGACAACCAATATGACTTAACCCTAATCTTGCAACGCATAAATATTTATTAGATGTACATGCAAAAAACTATTCACGATTCATTCAATAATCATGGTACGTTATTCCTTCATTCTTATCTATGTAGAGTTATGATGGTTTTTGTCATATGATCTTTCTCATTCAAGATCTCAACTAAATCTTTCAAAAAATTAAAATTTCTTTTTATGATGCATATCATATATTGTTGGTTCCATCTAGATTTTCTTCCTTAATTAGTAAAGTCAACAAAAATATACATACTAGCCATATCACTAGATTCATTGTATGACCAAATTAGGAAATTAATCCATCATTTTTATTCCTAATCTAATTAAAAATTAAATATTTTAGTCCAAAGTAAGAAATCATGAGTTTAATTTGAATCCGATAAGCTTTAGGAACATACCTTTTATGTTTTAAAGCTTCAAAAATGCAATTGTCAAGTACTTATCGTCATTCACTCGTCCATAATTTCTGTTCATTTTTTTAATAGCCAAAGATAATTTATTAATCATATAACAAAAACAAGATATAGACAAATACTTTTATATTATCTATTGTTCAATCATTTACCAATCATATCATATCCAACGAAAAAAAAAGCACAAGTGTAATTCATTATAACGAACCACAAACTGCAATTTGCAAAACAATAATGCCTAAATAAATTAAATACTTTGAAAGTATATTAAGTTTCTAAATCAGAAATTGTTCAATAACAAAAGTGAAAATTTTCATTGTCGACTTGTTTATAGAATTGCTTTAGGTAAACATATGTTGACTAGTCGAGGAAAATGATCCTTTATATACAAATTATCAAGAAATTGAACTAAAATTATTGGTCACTTGGACTATAAAACAATCAAGCTAAGGGTCAAATAATAGTTTTTGTACTTTGTATTCCATCTAATCCAAAATGTTGAGTATGTAAAAGATCAATTTTTTTTTTCAATTCTCTGTGTCATTATGATTTTTTGGGGGTAAATAATTGTTCAAATCCTTACTCCTTTTTTTTTTTGCTTTAACAATTCTCAACTTCATCTGTTCATGTAGTTCACTTGTTATAACTCATTTTTTTATCGAAGCACAAACTGATTTTTTATTTCGTTGGACTCTTTTCCTTTTAATTAATGAGCTACCATTACACCATCAAAAGAAAACCCATTACGACACTATGATCGTTACTATTATTGTTATTATTATTATTATTATTATAAATTACTATGACCTGCAAATTCTGTTCTATGAAATCGTAGCTTTTTGTGTTTCATGAACTCGTTGATTAATATTTAGAATCACATTATGACTGTTTGTGCATTGTAAGATGTCAAAATATTTAAAACTCGTTTTCCATTTTCCTTTCAATTGCTCGAAGTTGAAGAACTTGAGGATGACATGGCAGTCTTGATATAATTTTTCACGAGGGAATTTATAAAACTGGTCCCCATTTTGCACCTTGTACTCTTTTCTTTTATGAAAACCATCTTGAAGTGAAGGGGTTTTAGCTGAGAACTTTACCATAAATTATTAATAATAAAATAGAATTATGTAAAGTGTTCACCATGCAACAAGGAAGCTATTATGCTTCTCAACAGATTCAAAAGCAGTATGTGCTTCATAATTCTAAAGCAAGGTGGTTTCTGCATATAACAAAGAAGCTTGATCAACTAAAATTAATTGAGGTTATTGTTGCCATACCACAATGTATAGGTAGTACTTTATTCTATCTATAAATGTTTTCAAAACAATAAATCATCTATTACTACTAAGAGTGTTGTTTGGCTTGCACTTCTAGCATGCTTATATATGTAAAGTATTAACTGTCATCCACTAAGTCATAATAAATTAAGATATGCTCGCATTCTTAACAAAGATTTTGCATAGGCAATTACACAATTTCTATTCAAATAACAAAATTGAGCTGGCTGAGCAAGATTTTTGGCAGGTGTCATGTAAGCCAAACAAAACACTTGATAAAGCAACTAGAAGAGCAGAACAACAAAGACGAGAATGGAAATGAGAGAGCTTTCTCTGTCTCGCAAGACAAATCTAGAAACACGACACAAAGAATAGCTATTTCTCTCTTTCTTCTTTCTTTCTTTTTTCCTCTAGATAAGGGGAAGACAAAGAAGACGAAGAAACTAGAAAAGAACCCGGTGGTAGTGGAGGACGAGGGTGAGGTACTTATGGTGATGGATTTAAAATTTGTGATGGTTTAGCAAGCTAGTGATACTGCCCCAGAGGAAATCAAATTAATTAGCAGCATGAGTACAAGACGGAATGATGTTACCACTTGTAGCTTCTGCAATTAGCAGAATGTCTTTTGATTTAGACTGGAGTTTTTTTTTTAATTTTGGTGAATATGGTGTAATTGGGTGGGTTGTAGTTATTGTACTTATTCTATAGTAACAGTGTTTACTAATAATACTTCATATTTTTCCATTCAAAAAAAATTCTAGCATTCACTCCACAAGTTTTTTTGTGCAAACACCTCAAGTTTAGAATATAAAATAAGATATAATAAGATGCGAGCAATAAGAAACAACACCCCATTAGTAAGATAGCATGCATCAAAAAAAAAAAGTGGTAAAATTTTTTAAATCACAATACTGTAGAATATAAGAATTATGGAAGGAAATTTTGAATAAAATCATAATACAATATTCTTGAAAAAATAATAGTTTCAAAATCACAAATCACAAATACACATAAGTAATGAATGAACAAATCACAAATAATTTCTCTCTCTCTCTTTTCTTTTGTAAGGCTTTACATGTAAGAAAACAATTTATAAGTGGGTTTTGTTGTCATGCCATTGACTCGCACTTAGGTCAGGGGCATGTAAATTACATATAATAGAGGGTCAATACATGTTTGGATAAATTATGGCTACTGGGGCTGGGGAGGTAAGTTGATGTTCTCCATCACTTGCGCCAAATATTTGTGGCCGCCGATTTGTTCTTCTCTGAGTCTTTGATGACTCTGTTTCTCTCTCTATCAAGGTTTGCTACACCAGATCGAGCTCATGGTTCATAGATCGATAGTGGTGGCTTCTGCGGGTCCACTAATTGAAGAAGATGGAGATTGAGATGGAGATTTGGGAGTTGATGGGCCGGATATGGAGATTTGGGAGTTGATGGGTCGGATCTGCAGGTTTTGGAGGGACAGGAAGTAAATGTGATTTTAAATGACCTCCTCATGCTTTGTCATTTGCAAAGCTTTTGTCGTAGATCTGGCATATTTTAGACTTGTAGAGTAGTCTCTGGTAAATCATTATTCCGATCTCTGCAGACCACGAATAAGTCATGAAGTATACCATATATAAAATAAAATAAATTTTGAAGAAAAAGCATTAAAAATAAAATAAATCAAATTTTGTAAGCTATTTTGTTTTGTTTATGATCAAACCTTGCAAGTTACACCATATGCTCATGTTTATGATCATCATCATCTTCAACAGCTTCCCCCATCTTCATGATCTATTAGATTCAGTGTGGAAGCAAAGGCTCATACTATAAAATATATACACTACAATGATAAGATATATATAGCTCTTGTCTAGGGTTAAGTCTTAAGGGCTTGAAAACATCTCTACAGTTAATCCTTAGCCAATTTGCTACAGTACCATACTTGGATTTGTTTTAATTTAACCAATTGTGTAATTTTTTGGGACAAGCAATATGACTTAACCCTAATCTTGCAACGAATAAATATTTATTAGATGTAAATGCAAAAAACTATTCACGGTTCATTCAATAATCACGGTACGTTATTCCTTCATTCCTATCTATGTAGAGTTATGATGGTTTTTGTCATATGATCGTTCTCATTCAAGATCTCAACTACATCTTTCAAAAAATAAAATTTCTTTTTATGACGCATATAATGTATTGTTGGTTCCATTTAGATTTTCTTCCTTAATTAGTAAAGTCAACTAAAATATACTTACTAGCCATATCACTAGATTCATTGTATGACTCCAAATTAGGCAATTAATCCATCATTTTTATTCCTAATCTAATTAAAAATTAAATATTTTAGTCAAAAGGAAGAAATCATGAGTTTAATTTGAATTAGATAAGCTTTAGGAGCATACCTTTTATGTTTTAAAGCTTCAAAAATGCAGTTGTCAAGTACTTACTGCCAAACACTCGTCCATAATTTCTATTCATTTTTTATTAGCGAAAAATAATTTATTAATCATATAGCAAAAACAAGATATAGATAAATTCTTTTATATTATCTATTGTTCAATCATTTACCAATCATATCATATCCAACGAAAAAAAAGAAGAAGCACAAGTGTAATTCATTATAATGAACCACAAACTGCAATTTGCAAAACAATAATGCCTAAATAAATTAAATACTTTGAAAGTAGGTTCCGTTTCTAAATCTGAAATTATTCAATAACAAAAGTGAAAGTTTTAATTGTCGACTTGTTTATAGAATTGCTTTAGGTAAACATACGTTGACTAGTCGAGGAAAATGATCCTTCATATACAAATTATCAAGAAATTGAACTAAATTTATTGGTCACATGGACTATAAAACAATCAAGCCAAGAGTCAAATCATAGTTTTTGTACTTCGTATTCCATCTAATCCAAAATGTTGAGTATATAAATGATTTTTTTTTTCAATTCTCTGTGCCATTATGATTTTTGGGGGTAAATAATTGTTTAAATCCTTACTATTTTTTTGGCTGTAACAATTCTCATCTTCATCTCTTCATGTAGTTCACTTGTTATAACTCATTTTTTGATCCAAGCTCAAACTGATTTTTTCATTTCGTCGGACTTTTTTTCCTTTTAATTAATCAGCTTCCATTACTCCATCAAAAGAAAACCCATTAGGACACTATCATCATTATTACCATTGTTGTTGTTGTTATTATTATTATTATAAAATACTATGACTTGCAAATTCTGTTCTATGAAATCGTAGCTTTTTGTGTTTCATAAACTCTTGGATTAATATTTAGAATCACATTATGACTGTTTGTGCATAGTAAGATGTCACAATATTTAAAACTCATTTTCCCTTTTCCTTCCAAGTGCTCGAAGTCGAAGAACTTGAGGATATAATTTTCACGAGGGAACTTTTAAAATTGGTCCCCATTTGCACCTTGTACTCTTTAATTTTATGCAAACCGTCCTGAAGTGAAGGCGTTTTAGTGCAGAACTTTACCATAAATTATTAATAATAAAATAGAATTCTGTAAAGCGTTCACCATGCAACAAGGAAGCTATTATGCTTCTCAACAGATTCAAAAGCAGTATGTGCTTCTTAATTCTGAAGCAAGGTGATTTCTGGATACAACAAAGAAGCTTGATCAACTAAAATTAATTGAGGTTATTGTTGTCATACCAAAATGTTATACATAGTACTTTATTCTATCCATAAATGTTTTCAAAACAATAAATCATCTATTAATACTAGGGGTGAGCATGGGTTGGTTTGGGTCGGTTTATCTTAAAATTTCAATCAAACCCATTAATACCAGGTTGAAAAAATCTCAACCCAACCCAACCCGTGAATCCATCCAACCTCAGCTCAGCCCAACCCATTCTAATCGGTTTGGATCACCAGGTTGATATATATTTTTTTACTAAATAATTAAACCATACATATTACATAATAAAAAAATATTCTATTAATCCAAAAATAAATCCATTCATATTACAAGTAAATATATGTGTGTCTGACATCACAAAAAATATTTGATAACATATAAAAGAGAACAATTATCTCGTGGACTACAATGTTTATAGGCTATGCTAATTTGGTTTTTTGGATACTCCTAAGAAGCTTTTTGCTGAAATGCAAGAGAAGGATATTGTGCCATGGAATGCCATAATTGGAAGCTATGTTGAAGCCAAACTTGATAAGGATGCTTTGACATTGTTTCATGAAATGCAAGCGAGTAATATAAAGCTTGATGATGTGACCATGGTCAATTATTTATCTACATGCTCACAACTTGGAGCCCTTGATGTTAGAATATGGATTCATTGTTATATTGAAAAACACAATATTCATCTGAATATTGTGTTAGGAACTGCTTTAGTTGATATGAATTTAACTTACTTTAGAAAGCTCTTATAAGGTTACAGAGATGCAAATTGAATGGTTCAATAATGTTTGCATGAAAGGCTTCCAGTAAGTTGGTATTATTAAGTTTTATCATGCATTTAGCATTTCTTCTAACAATATTATGGTACATCTTTTTGGAATATAAGTTTATCAGCATACATTGATCCCGATTGGAATCTTGTAGATTAGAGTGTTAATTTCTGTGTTTATTTTATAGTTAAAACGGTACAAGAAATCAAAATTTTGTTAGCATAAGTTAATTGTGCATCAATTTATTTTGATTGAAGTTATGCTTAAAAATAATTATGAAAACTATTTATAACTCGAAATCAGTACTTGTTTCTAGTGTAAATATTTGAAACTAAAATCTGGGTAATTGGAAAGTATGAAACTTGTTTGGATATTGGAGTATTTGCTACATATAATTTTACACACTAGAATTCAATAAATATTTTATGATTATATATTTTACAATTATACTATAATTATTTATACACTATTTTATATTCAATAAATATAAAATATATAATTATATATTTGACCGGGTTATCGGTTTGGGTCAGGTTAAAAATTTTGAACCCATGACCCAACTCAACCCACCGGATTCAAAATATTTTCAACCCAACCCAAATAACTGTCACGCATTAAATCATAATTGTTAGATTATGTATAGCATAGTTATTGCTTAGTTAGTTTAATCCCACATTGGTTGTGTATATCTTTGGCTCTCTTATTGGCTCCTATAAATAGGATAGCTCACTTGTAAGTAAATCACACCATTCAATACAATTCTCTTCTTTGTATTGTCTCACTTCCTCTCTTAAACCTTAACATGGTATCAGAGCCTTCGTGGTTCTCGGTATATTAAGAGTTGAGTATGCTCTGTGATTGCCACTATTAGTGGATCTTTCACATCAGAAAAACTTCTTTAAGGTTGTCGGTATATTAAGAGTTGAGTATGCTCTGTGATTGCCACTATTAGTGGATCCTTCACATCAGAAAAACTTCTTGAATATCCTTTTCATGTCTGTCGGGTCACCACTATAGTCGGAGTCTCATTCTCCATCGACGTCATCTCAGCCGCTGCTCCATCGACGTCACTATTCAACCGTTGACCGTTGACCGACAACCAGATTTGACCAGATGGCAGAAAAAGATATTTTTCGTCATGTTCAGTCTGTATTGGATGGTACAAACTATATTGTTTGGTCTCAATCTATGCGAAGTTTCCTCAAAAGTCGTAAGCTTTGGTCTTATGTGGTTGGTATTGTCGAGAAGCCAGTTAAAGGGGCTACTGAAACTAATGATGCTTTTCTCACTCGTCTCATTGATTGGGAAAGTAATCATCATCAAATTCTCACATGGTTTCGTAATACTACTATTCCATCTATTTCTGCCCTATTTGGTAGCTTTGATGAAGCTAAGGGTGCTTAGGATATGCTTGCTTCTCGTTATTCTGCTGTTGATGGTGCTCGAGAATATCAGCTCCTGTTTGAGCTCTTCTGCCTGAAGCAAGAACCGGGGCAGAGTATTAATGATTTTCTTGCTCGCATGCAATTCTTATGGAATCAAATTGATCTCTCTGATCCTATTTGGAAGGATCCTACAGATGCCAAAATGTATGCTGAACGAAGGGATCAACATCGTCTTCACCATTTTCTTATGGCATTACGTGATGATTTTGAGCCTATTCGTGTGCAACTTTTACATCGCTCTCCTCTCCCTACTTTGGACAATGCTATATTTGAACTTGTTCGTGCAGAAAGCAGATCACAGACTATGCACTCTCAACATAGTCCTTCAGTGTTGGCTGCTCCATTAACTAGTTCTTCATCATTTCAGCCAAAGCATTCTGACAGGTTTGGTGCTCCTCGACCTTCTCCTAAGCCTCGTGACAACAATTTCTGCCGTTTTTGTAAACGTCGAGGGCACACTATTGATAAATGTTGGCAAAGGGGAAGATCCAATGCTCCCACTGCAGCAGTTGCTCATCCTGAGAGCACTCTCTCTACAGTTGTTCCATATCCATCTGCGACTACAGCTTCATCTTCAGTTGCACTCTCTAACGGGTCATCAGGTTCTACTGTCATCTTATCTGCAACTGACTTCGAGGCAATAGTTAATCAGGTCATCCAGTCTCGTTCTGGTAATGCATCTTCCTCTGCCCTCTCAGTCCTGCCAGGTAATTCTGCCTCTTGGCTTTTTGATTCCGCTTGTTGCAACCATATGACACCTTTCCCAGCTTCATTTACTACATCTGCACCTTCGCCTCATTCCTCATTCATTCGCACAGCTGATGGCTCCACTATGACTGTTAAAACTATAGGCACCATCAATAGTCGTTCTCTTTCTATTCCTGAAGTTTTTCATGTGCCAGAATTATCTTATAATCTTCTTTCCGTTGGGCAAATATGTGAACTTGGATATAGAATTATCTTTGACTTTTCTGGTGTGAATGTGCAGGATCCTCGTACTGGTCAGACCCTTGGGACCGGGCGTAGAATTGGGCGCATGTTCGAACTTTCATCCTTACACCTGCCCAACCTTCCTGCCTCTAACGTCTCTGCTGCTGCCTCCTTGTCACCACCATCCCTTGCACTTTGGCATTCACGTCTTAGTCATGCATCTGCATCTCGGGTACAACTTTTAGCTTCAAAGGGGTTGTTAGGGTCAGTGTCTAAAAGTTCTTTTGATTGTATTTCGTGTCAACTTGGAAAACAACCGGCTTTGCCTTTTAATAATAGTGAGTCTCATGCTACTGCTTCGTTTGATTTAATTCATTCTGATGTTTGGGGACCTTCTCCCGTTGCTAGTATGAGTGGTTCACGCTATTTTGTAATTTTTGTTGATGATTTCTCTCGTTACACTTGGGTATTTTTAATGAAATCTCGTTCTGAATTATTGGATATTTATCGTACTTTTGCTAAAATGATTGAAACCCAATTTTCAAAACCTATCAAAGCTTTTCGTTCTGATAATGCTTTAGAATATACTCAACATGCTTTTAAAGACATCCTAAAAAGTTATGGCACTGTTCCTCACTTGTCATGTCCTGGCACTTCACAACAAAATGGTCGAGCTGAACGTAAACTTAGGCACATTTTAGACACTGTTCTAGCCCTTCTCATTTCCACATCTGTTCCTACCCCATTTTGGGGTGAAGCCACTCTAATGGCTATCTACACGATCAATAGGTTGCCTACCCCTATCCTTGATAATTGCACTCCTTACGAGCGGTTGTTTGGCTATGTTCCCTCATACCACCATCTTCGTGTGTTTGGTTCTGCTTGTTTTGTTTTACTCCAACCTCATGAGCGTACCAAACTTGAGCCTCGTTCTCGGATGTGTTGCTTTCTTGGATATGGAATTGAACAAAAAGGCTATCGGTGTTATGATCCTGTGTCTCGTCGTCTTCGTATTTCCCGTCATGTAGTTTTCTGGGAGCATAGACTATTTCATGAAATTGGCAAATTCAGCATGCCATATTTTCCCCCTTTTACCACACTTATGGAGCCTCCTATTTCTCCTACTCACACTAGTGATGTCTTGCCCGAGTCTCCCTCACCTCACACTAGTAATGTCTTGCCCGAGTCTCCCTCACCTAATACTCTTGATTCCACTCCACCTGATACTCTCGACGTCGCTTCGCCTGAGCCCCCAGGGTCTGTTACGTATGAGGATCATGTTCACACTTCCTCTCCAGACCTTCGCCGATCCACCAGAGTAAGATCTCTTCCATCCCATCTCCAGAATTTTCATTGCTTTCATGCTTTAGCTACTTTACATGAGCCCCACTCCTATCGTGAGGCTTCCACTAACCCTTTTTGGCAGACTGCGATGAAAGAGGAACTTGATGCTTTACACAAGAATAATACATGGGATTTGGTTGACTTGCCTCCTGGAAAGTCTGTGATTGGCAGTAAATGGGTTTACAAAATTAAGACTTGTTCAGATGGTACTGTTGACAGGTATAAGGCTCGACTTGTTGCCAGGGGTTTTACTCAGGAGTATGGTGTGGACTATGAGGAGACCTTTGCTCCAGTTGCTCGTCTATCTTCTGTGCGTGCTTTGCTAGCTGTTGCAGCCTCTCGCCATTGGTCACTTTTTCAAATGGATGTTAAAAATGCATTCCTTAATGGTGATCTTAATGAAGAAGTCTATATGCAACCACCTCCCGGACTATCTAATCCAACAAACAAGGTATGTCGTCTTCGTCGAGCTCTATATGGACTTAAGCAGGCTCCTCGAGCATGGTTTGCTAAGTTTAGCAACACTTTGTCTAGCCTTGGATATTCCATCAGCTCCTATGATTCAGCTTTGTTTGTTCGCCGCACAGACCGGGGCATCATACTTCTTCTGTTATATGTTGACGACATGATTATCACCGGGGATGATCCCATTGGTATTCAGGAACTTAAACAGTTTCTCAATCAACATTTTGAGATGAAAGATCTTGGTCCTCTCAGCTATTTTCTTGGTCTTGAGATTTCATCTTCTTCTGATGGTTATTATTTGACACAAGCCAAATATATCTCTGATATGCTTTCTCGGGCAAATCTCACAGACAGTAAGGTTGTTGACACACCAACTGAGCTTAATACTCGTCTTACACCCCATGATGGCGAACTTCTTCATGATTTTACTTTATATCGACATTTGGTTGGCAGTCTTGTCTACCTTACTGTTACTCGACCTGATATCTCGTATGCTGTCCATCAGGTGAGTCAGTTTATGGCTGCTCCTCGCTCTACTCATTTTGCTGCTGTTCTTCGCATCCTTCGTTACCTAAAGGGGACATTGTTTCATGGGCTCTTTTTCTCCTCTCAGTCTCCTCTTCAGTTGTGTGCTTATACCGATGCAGATTGGGCAGGTGATCCTACAGATCGTCGTTCTACCACCGGTTATTGTTTCCTACTTGGCACCTCTCTTATCTCTTGGCGTAGTAAGAAACAAACTGTTGTTGCTCGATCTAGTACAGAGGCAGAATATCGTGCTTTAGCTGACACCACCTCTGAGCTTCTTTGGTTACGATGGTTGTTACAAGATATGGGTGTATCACTTTCTGCTGCCACTCCTGTATATTGTGACAATAGAAGTGCTATTCAGATTGCTCATAATGATGTGTTTCATGAACGGACCAAACATATTGAGATTGATTGTCATTTTGTCCGTCATCATCTCCTTCAAGGCTCCCTACAGCTTCATTCTGTCACATCCAAGGATCAGCTCGCAGACATCTTTACCAAGTCACATCCTCCAGGGCGTTTTCGTGATCTTGTTTTCAAACTCAAGTTGGTTTCTCATATTCCACCTTGAGTTTGAGGGGGGCTGTTAGATTATGTATAGCATAGTTATTGCTTAGTTAGTTTAATCCCACATTGGTTGTGTATATCTTTGGCTCTCTTATTGGCTCCTATAAATAGGATAGCTCACTTGTAAGTAAATCACACAATTCAATACAATTCTCTTCTTTGTATTGTCTCACTTCCTCTCTTAAACCTTAACAATAATAAATTAAGATATGCTCACGTTCTCAACAAAGATTTTGCTTAGGCAAAATTACACAATTTCTACTCAAATAACAAAATTGAGCTGGCTGAGCAAGATTATTGGCAGGTGTGATGTAAGCCAAACAAAACACTTGATAAAGCAACTAGAAGAGCAGAACAATAAAGACGAGAATGGAGAATGAGAGAGCTTTCTCTGTCTCGCAAGATAAATCTAGAAACACGACACAAAGAATAGCTTTTTCTCTCTTTCTTCCTTTCTTTTTTTCTCTAGATAAGGGGAAGACGAAGAAACTAGAAAAGAACGCGGTGGTAGTGGAGGATAAGGATGAGGTACTGATGGTGATGGTTTAGCAAGTGATACTGCCCCAGAGGAAATCAAATTAATTAGCAGCATGAGTAAAAGAAGGAATGATGTTACCACTTGTAGCCTCTGCAATTAGCAGAATGTCTTTTGCTTTAGACTGGAGATTCCTTTTTTCTTTTTCTTTTTTTTTTTCCATTTTGGTGAATATGGTGTAATTGGGTGGGTTGTAATTATTGTACTATATTTACAGTGTTTACTAATAATACTTATTATTTTCTTTTTAAAAAAAATATAGCATTCACTTCCCAAGTTTTTTCATGCAAACACTTCAAGTTCAAAATATAAAATAAAATATAATAAGATGTGAGCAATCAAAAACAACACTCCGTTAGTAGGCAAGCACGTATCAAAACAAAAACAATGATAAAAATTTCTAAAATCACAATATTATAAAATATTAGAATTATGGAACGAAAATTTAAATAAAATAATAATACAATATTCTTGAAAAAATAATAGTTTTAAAATCACAAATTGCAAATCACAAATACACATAAGTAATGAATGAAAAAATCACAAATAATTTATCTCTCTCTTTTCTTTTGTAAGGCTTTACTTCTAAGAAAACAATTTATAAGTGGGTTTTGTTGTCATGTCATTGACTCGTACTTAGGTCAGGGGTGTGCAAATTACATATAAAAGAGGGTCATTACATGTTTGGATAAATTATGGCTACTGGGGCGAGGGAGGTAAGTGGAAGTTCTCCATCGCTTGCGCCAAATATTTGTGGCCCCTGATTCGTTCTTCTCTGAGTCTTTGACGACTCTGCTTCTCTCTCTATCAAAGTTTGCTACACCAGATCGAGCTCATGGTTCATAGATCGGTAGTGGTGGCTTCTGCGGGTCCACTAACTGAAAAAGATGGAGATGGAGATGGAGATTTGAGAGTTGATGGATCTGACATATTTTAGGCTTGTAGACTGGTCTCTGATAAATCATTATTCCGAACTCTGTAGTCCACGAATAAGTCATGAAGTACACCATGTATAAAATAAAATAAATTTTGAAGAAAAGCATTAAAAATAAAATAAATCAAATTTTGTAAGCTATTTTGTTTTGTTTATGATCAAACCTTGCAAGTTGCACCATGTGCTCATGTTTATGATGATCGTAATCTTCAACAACTTTCCCCATCTTCATGATCTATCAGATTTAGCATGGAAGCAAATGCTCATACTAATCATAGATATACACTACATTTATAAGATATATATAGCTCTTGTCTAGGGTTAAGTCTTAAGGGCTTGAAAACATCTCTACAGTTAATCACTAGCCAATTTGCTACAGTACCATTCTTTGTTTTGTTTTAAATTACAACCGTGTAATTTTTTTGGGACAACCAATATGACTTCACCCTAATTTTTATTACATTTTCCTTCTTCTTTTTTGTGTGTTATTGGAGCATTAAAGAGACTATTGGACCAATGAACAGAATCATCGAATGTGTTAGTTTTGTATACTGTGCAATGGCTGAAATAAGGACTTACAACCAATTCTGCAACGCGAAATATTTATTAGATGTACATGCAAAAAATTATTCGCGGTTCATTCAATAGTCACGGTACGTTATTCTTTCATTCCTTTCTATCTAGAGTTATGATGGCTTTTGTCATATGATCTTTCTCACTCAAGATCTCAACTACATCTTTCAAAAAATTAAAATTTTTTTAAGGACGCATTCTTATATATGTTTGGTTCCATCTAGATTTTCTTCCTTAATTAGTAAAGTCAACTAAAATATACCTACTAGCCATATCGCTAGATTCATTGTATGACTCCAAATTAGGCAATTAATCCTTCAATTTTATTCCTAATCTAATTAAAAATTAAATATTTTAGTCCAAAGTAAGAAATCATGAGTTTAATTTGAATCAGAAAAGCTTTAGGAACATACCTTTTATGTTTTAAAGCTTCAAAAATGCAGTTGTCAAATACTTTTTTTCATTTACTCTACCATAATTTCTTTTCATTTTTAATAGCCAAAGATAATTTATTAATCATATAGCAAAAACATGATATAGATAAATACTTTTATATTATCTATTGTTCAATCATTTACCAATCATATCATATCCAATGAAAAAAAAGGCACAGGTGTAATTCATTATAACGAACCACAAACTGCAATTTGCAAAGCAATAATGCCTAAATAAATTAAATATTTTGAAAGTAGCTTAAGTTTCTAAATTAGAAATTGTTCAATAAAAAAAGTGAAAATTTTCATTTTCGACTTGTTTATAGAATTGGTTTAGGTAAACATATGTTGACTAGTCGAGGAAAATGATTCTTCATATACAAATTATCAAGAAATTGAACTAAATTTATTGGTCACTTGGACCATAAAACAATAAAGCCAAGGGTCAAATCATAGTTTTTGTACTTCGTATTCCATCTAATCCAAAATGTTGAGTATGTAAAATATCATTATTTTTCCAATTCTCTGTGTCATTATGATTTTTGGAGGTAAATAATTGTTAGAATCCTTACTCTATTTCTTGGCTTTAACAATTCTCATCTTCATCTCTTCTTGTAGTTCACTTGTTATGAAATGATCGAAGCACAAACTGATTTTTTCATTTCATCGGACTTTTTTCCTTTTAATTAATCAACTACCATTACTCCATCAAAAGAAAACCTATTACGATACTATGATCGTTATTATTACTATTATTATTAGGACTTGCAAATTCTGTTCTATGAAATCGTAGTTTTGTGTTTCATAAACTCCTGGATTAATATTTAGAATCACATTATAACTGTTTCTGCATAGTAAGATGTCACAATATTTAAAGCTTGTTTTCCCTTATCCTTTCAAGTGCTCGAAGTTGAAGAAATTGTGGATGACATGCCAGTCTTGATATAATTTTTCACGAGGGAACATTTAAAATTGGCCCCCTTTTGCACCTTGTACTCTTTTATTTTACGAAAGCCCTCTTGAAGTGAAGGGGTTTTAGGGCAGAACTTTACCATAAATTATTAATAATAAAATAGAATTCTGTAAAGTGTTCACCATGCAACAAGGAAGCTAGTATGCTTCTCAACAGATTGAAAAGCAGTATGTGCTTCTTAATTCTAAAGCAAGGTGGTTTCTGCATATAACAAAGAAGCTTGATCAACTAAAATTAATTGAGGTTATTGTTGTCATACCACAATGTTATAGGTAGTACTTTATTCTATCCATAAATGTTTTCAAAACAATAAATCATCTATTACTACTAAGAGCATTGTTTGACTTGAACTTCTAGCATGCTTATATATGTAAAGCATTAACTGTCATGCATTAAATCATAATAAATTAAGATATGCTCACGTTCTAAACAAACATTTTGCATAGGCAATTAAAGAATTTCTTCTCAAATAAAAAAATTGAGCTGGCTGAGCAAGATTATTGGCAGTGTGATGTAAGCCAAACAAAACACTTGATAAAGCAACTAGAAGAGCAGAACAATAAAGACGAGAATGGAGAATGAGAGAGCTTTCTCTGTCTCGCAAGATAAATCTAGAAACACGACACAAAGAATAGCTTTTTCACTCTCTCTCTTTCTTTCTTTCTTTCTCTAGATAAGGGGCAGACAAAGAAGACGAAGAAACTAGAAAAGAACGCAGTGGTAGTGGAGGATGAGGATGAGATACTGATGGTGATGGATTTAAAATTGGTGATGGTGTAGCAAGTGATACTGCCCCAGAGAAATAAAATTAATTAGCAGCATGAGTACGAGAAGGAATGATGTTACCAGTTTTAGATTCTGCAATTGGCAGAATGTCTTTTCCTTTAGGCTTCTCTTTTTTTTTTTTTTTTTTTTTTTTTTCATTTGTGTGAATATGGTGTAATTGAGTGCCTTGCAGTTATTGTACTTATTCTATATTTACAATGTTTACTAATAATACATTCTATTTTTCCATTCAAAAAAATTCTAGCATTTACTTTCGTGCAAACACTTCAAGTTCAGAAAATAAAATAAGATATAATAAGATGCGAGCAATAAGAAACAACACTCCATTAGTAGGCAAGCATGCATCAAAACAAAAACAGTGGTAAAAAATTTTAAAATCACAATATTATAAAATATAAGAATTACGGAAAGAAATTTTAAATAAAATCATAATACAATATTCTTGAAAAAAAAATATTTTCAAAATCACAAATCACAAATCACAAATACACATAAGTAATGAATGAACAAATCACAAATAATTTCCCTCTTTCTCTCTCTTTTCTTTTGTAAGGCTTTACTTGTTAGAAAACAATTTATAAGTGGTTTTCGTTGTCATGTCGTTGACTTGTACTTGGGTCAGGGGTGTGTAAATTACATATAATAGAGGGTCATTACATGTTTGGATAAATTATGGCTACTGGGGCTGGGGAGGTAAGTTGAAGTTCTCCATCACTTGCGCCAAATATTTGTGGCCCCCGATTCGTTCTTCTCTGAGTCTTTGACGAATCTGCTTCTCTCTCTATCAAGGATTGCTACCCCAGATCAAGCTTATGGTTCATAGATGGGTAGTGGTGGCTTCTGTGGGTACACTAACTGAAGCAGATGGAGATGGAGGTTTGGGAGTTGATGGGTCGGATATGGAGATTTAGGAGTTGATGGGTCGGATCTGCACGTTTTGGAGGGACAAGGAGTAAAAGTGATTTTAAATGACCTCCTCATGCTTTGTCATTTGGAAAGCTTTTGTTGCAGATCTTACATATTTTAGGCTTGTAGAGTAGTCTCTGGCAAATCATTATTCCGATCTCTGCAGACCACGAATAAGTCATGAAGTGCTATATAAAATAAAATAAATATTGAAAAGAAGCATTAAAAATAAAATAAATCAAATTTTGTAAGCTATTTTGTTTTGTTTTTGATCAAACCTTG
The DNA here is from genome assembly GCA_023935145.1 of Bretschneidera sinensis. Taxonomy (NCBI): domain Eukaryota; kingdom Viridiplantae; phylum Streptophyta; class Magnoliopsida; order Brassicales; family Akaniaceae; genus Bretschneidera; species Bretschneidera sinensis. The sequence continues at coordinate 99,798,970 of CM043704.1, forward strand.
CAAGTTGCACCATGTGCTCATGTTTATTATCATCATCATCTTCAACAGCTTCCCCCATCTTCATGATCTATCAGATTTAGTGTGGAAGCAAAGGCTCATACTAATCATATATATACACTACATTGATAAGATATATATATATATATATATATATATATATATATATATATATATATATATATATATATATATATATAGCTCTTGTCTAGGGTTAAGTCTTACGGGCTTGAAAACATCTCTACAGTTAATCCCTAGCCAATTTGCTACAGGACTATTCTTAATTTGTTTTGTTTAAAATTAACGAACCGTGTAATTGTTTTGGGACAACCCATATGACTTGACCCTAATTTTTATTACATATTCCTTCTTCTTTTTTGTGTGTTATTGGGGCATTAAAAAGGCTATTGAACTAATGAACAGATTCATAAAATGTGTTAGTTTTGTATACTGTGCAACGGCTGAAATAAGTACTTACAACCAAACTTGCAACGCATAAATATTTATTTGATGTACATGCAAAAAACTACTAACGGTTCATTTAATAATCACAATAAGTTATTCCTTCGTTCCTATCTACGTAGAGTTATGATGGTTTTGTCATATGAACTTTCTCATTCAATATCTCAACTACAACTTTAAAAAAATTAAAATTTATTTTTATGACGCATATCATATACTGTTGGTTCCATCTAGATTTTCTTCCTTAATTAGTAAAGTTAACTAAAATATTCTTACTAGCCATATCACTAGATTCATTGTATGACTCCAAATTAGGCAATTAATCCATCAATTTTATTCCTAATCTAATTAAAAATTAAATATTTTAGTCCAAAGTAAGAAATCTTGAGTTTAATTTGAATCAGATAAGCTTTAGGAACATACCTTTTATGTTTTAAAGCTTCAAAAATGCAGTTGTCAAGTACGTATTGTCATTCACTCTACCATAATTTCTATTCATTTTTTAATTGCGAAAGATAGTTTATTAATCATATAGCAAAAACAAGATATAGATAAATACTATTATATTATCTATTGTTCAATCATTTACCAATTATATCATATCCAACGGAAAAAAAAAAAACACTAGTGTAATTCATTATAACGAACCACAAATTGCCATTTGCAAAACAATAATGCCTAAATAAATTAAATATTTTGAATGTAGCTTAAGTTTCTAAATCTGAAATTGTTCAATAACAAAAGTGAAAATTTTCATTGTCAACTTGTTTATAGAATTGCTTTAGGTAAACATATGTTGACTAGTCGAGGAAAATGATCCTTCATATACAAATTATCAAGAAATTGAACTAAACTTATTGGTCACTTGTACTATAAAACAATCAAGCCAAGGGTCAAATCATAGTTTTTGTACTTTGTATTCCATTTAATCCAAAATGTTAAGTATGCAACAAGGAAGCTATTATGTTTCTCAACGGATTCAAAAGTAGTACGTGCTTCTTAATTCTAAAGCAAGGTGGTTTCTGCATATGATAAAGAAGCTTGATCAACTTAAATTAATTGAGTTTATTGTTGTCATACCACAATTTTATATGTAGTACTTTATTTTATTCAGTATTTTCAAATGTGAAGGCGTTGGGCGAGGTATTTTGCCTCGAGACGTGAGGGCGTTTCAAAATTTTAATAAAATAATATTAATTAATTAATTAGAATAATAAAATAAAAATAATTTTAATTAATTAATTTTTATCAAAGTTTAATACTTTACTAACTCTCTATAGTATGATAATTATAATTTTATAAATATTAATATATAAATTATATGATGTAACTTATATTTCAATATTGTTGTAACTTGTAAGTGATTAATTAAATAGTTTGTAATTATTATTAAACTAGATAATATGTATTATACATTTATGAAGTGTAATAATGTCACAAAAAGAACACTAGCTTAGTGATTAAGACCTATGACATTCATTAGGTTATGGGTTTGAGCCTTTAATATGCATTTTTTTTTCTAAATTTTATGCCTTTTAAAAAAACCTCACATGATGTATGCCCGGGCGGGAGCGCGGTCAGAGGCCAACTTTTAAAACACTAATTTTATCTGTTAATGTTTTCAAAACAATAAATCATCTATTACTATTAAGAGCATTGTTTGACTTGCACTTCTAATAAATCATCTGTTAATGTTTTCAAAACAATAAAGTATTGACTGTCATGCATTAAATCATAATAAATTAAGATATACTCACCTTCTCAACAAAGATTTTGCATAGGCAATTACACAATTTCTACTCAAATAACAAAACTGAGCTGGCTGAGCAAGATTATCGGCAGTTGTGATGAAAGCCAAACAAAACACTTGATAAAACTACTAGAAGAGCAGAACAATAAAGATGAGAATGGAGAATGGAGAATGGAGAATGGAGAGAGATTTCTCTCTCTCTAGATAAATCTAGAAACAAGACACAGAATAGATTTTTCTCTCTTTCTTTCTTCTGTTTTTTATGCTGGACAGATTAGGCCCAAATTCATCTTATATAGGGCTGGCCTTATTTCTTCTCCTAGGCTTGGGCCTTATCCCTTATTTCCATTAAGGATTTTTTAGTGAAGAAATGCAGTTGTCGAGTAACTTGATAACTATTAGTACGAGCTCTCTTACTGACAAAGGAAAGTTGGTATCATGTTTTCATTTGACAATGGAAAAGTTTTATTAGGATCTAAATCGGCAGTAAATCAACTCCTATTATGAGAGTACTCAACACCAAAATGAAATTCTAAAAAGGATTGAAACAGAGATACAACAGTTGGTTGAGTAAATTAAACAAACATGTAAAGTGCAATCCATCCATAAGGCCATGTCTTTAATTTTCAAGCCAATTTATACATCCAACAACCAATAAGAGAGGCTCAAGGTAGAAATCAATACGAATATATTAAAAGTATAATTTTGGATTTGCAAAACAAGCGTTCTCTATCTTCTCACAAAACACACCAGACTATACTACGATACTCTCATTACAGTAGGGGAACTAAGAAAAATAAGCAGTACTCTGTTCTCTTGCACCACTGTACTTAGGTCCTAGATTCACATATGGTCATCAAAGGACCATCTTATAGCTTCTTCACAGAAGAAGATTACCCAAAAGACAAAAAAGACAGAGAGAGAGAGAGAGAGAAATAACTTGTCAATTTTAAGATAATGAAAAACAAACTACAATTATTTCTCAAAACAAAATCACGAATGAGAGATGAAAGCTACTGGAGTTCTCAAACTGAAATTCTTCTTTTATTGTCAGTTAATTTTTCCATCAATGTCTACTCTCTTAATTATTAAATTTCATAATATTGTTTATGCCTTCAATAATTGATGGCACAAGGCATCATCAACATTGTGGTTACTACAAGTATAATCGAAAACATCCTTTAATGTATTTTATAAGCTTCAAGAGAGAAAACAACAAAATTCTCGTCAATATTCAAAATAAAATATTGACATGATACACATTTAATGATTTGGTAGATGCTTTGCTTGGTGGGTAATATATACATAATAATTTGTTAAGTTTTTAATCCTAAAATTCTTGTTAGAACTAATGAAGCGTTTTTGTGACATAATTGCTCATTTGTGACATTTATTATGTTTTAAAGTGTGTATTCAGCTTTTTTCTAAGCCAGTGCCTTCTTGTCAAATATAAACAGCATTGGTATATATATATATATATATATATATATATATATATATATATATATATATATATATCAAATGTAGAAGAATCCGGGGGGTGGATGGTTCTTTACTTGAGAGGAATAATGAAATTTGGAGAGACGTTGTCTCGACTTGGGAAATGAGCTAAACTGAGCAGAAGTTTAGGTTTATTTTATGTCGGTGATGAGAATGAAATAATTGAGGAAATATATCAGATGGAGATGAGAGATAGGGATGAGTTCATTAAGATAGGGAAAAATCAAGGCTAAGTTTTTTGAGGCTGCTGGTGGCCGTCCTTTGCACTTGTGTTTGGGTATTCTGCTTTCTTGATTTTGGATACTTATTTTTGTGTATCGTTTACGAGTAGGGTTGGTCGCATTGTGGGTCTTGTTGCTGAACTTCGAAGTTTGGGAATTATGAAAGACATTTTATCGCCAAGAGCTGCTGAGTAGGCTGAAAATTCTGTTTCAAGACCCATTGCACCTTGAAGATTTGCTGTGTTAAAGAAGGAAACATCGATAACTAAACATGCTGTTTACGCAATTAGCAAGCTTAAATAAAATATAACAAAGGTCTGAAGAACGATGGGCCAATGAGTAAGACATCAGAATACCATTTGTGACAAAGTAAGCGTTATTCTTAAAATGAGTTGCAAAGAAGATAAATATCATGCAAAATTGTATACCTGAGCAGCAAATGAACTCTCTCAATCTCATTAACTCATCCCAAGATCCAGAAGAAAAATAAAGTATAGTTTCAAACACATGATAGAACCAACAATGATTAAATTTCAGTAACTCCGCATAAATTGTAAAGGCTAAGGCTAACATCTTTAAATAAGTCCAGTGAACAAGTTCCATAAAGAAATTATTTCTTCTCTTCCTTCTCAGCCTCAGCAGCCCTCTTCATCCTGACACCAATATGACGTGCGTTCGTCCGCTCCACACGAAGCTTGTCATAGGCCTTGAATGACTTCATCTCCTCAGTAACCTTCACAAGCTCCACAGCCGGCTTCTCACGAACAATAGGCATGTATTGCCCTTGCACTTGGGTTGCTGTTGCAAGTTCCTCAGGAGCAGCATCACCCGCCTGCACCAAAAAGTGGCACAGAAATGAAATGTTGAGCACACAAGTGTGCAACCAGATCTTATTAATATAATTCACCCATTTAAATTACCTTGAATTTGCGAGCACGTCTTGGGAAGACAACCAACTTAGCCTTATAGGTCTTCAGCCTCTGAACATTGGATTGGAGAGACTCCAGCGAACGATTTTTCCTACGATGATCAACTGCAATGCCTATAGTAGGTGCTAGTTTCTTTGGAATACCTGCAGCCTGGTAGTAGCATGTAGGGGGGAAAAGTCAAACCTCACATGAAACATAGGAGAGACAGCATCAATGGATCAATCAATCCATCAGTTACAGCAAATACATATTCTCAAAATTCTGCTAAGACTGCTAAAAAAAATAACTTCGATGAATACTTAAACATACATGCATATACATATGTGCCTTTGTGTGTATACCAGCCTCTCCCTATCATGATATCAGCCAGCACAGCTGTACTTTCAATCTTATTTGGATTTACATAACCTTTAGCTCCCTAAACTAACATTTCTTAAACAACCATCACGCACGTTATAATGCAAATGTCCACGGCAAATTGGAAAGACAGCATTAAGGCTATCCAGAACAAATTAGGCAGAAAAGAGAGCCCAGAGTACAGCAAGTAAAGAGTCACTATCACATGCACACATGATGAACTCAAAATTTGTTTCTGAAAATAGTAAAATACATATTTTGGATATCAGAGAATTGAGAATAGAAAACTGCTTTTGTAAACACAATCAAGCATTCCCTACATCTCCGTGAACTAGATACAAGATATTCAAGTAAATTAAAAACAAGCCAACCAAATATAAGATTAAACCAATCGAAAGATAGACAACCACCTTAAGCTCTTCAAGAGTAAACCCCCTACCAGCTCTCACTTTCATGTTATACTTTAGAGTCTGGCCATGGACAATAGGACGAAGTGGACCAGACGTCGGTCGTGGAAAAATCTTTACAGCTTTCTTCTGTCTAGCTGGAAATGGTTTTAGAGAACCAAAATTAATCAGCCAAAGTAACTAACAACAAATGAACATTTTGCAAAGCACAAGCACATAAGTGTACATATCATGCACACACATATGGGTACATGCCCCACAGAGGAAGAGAGAGAGAGAGAGAGAATAAAAGAACAGGAAAGACCATTAAAGGAAAAATAGAAAGTGAAATGCTAGAAACTAGAATTCAAGGGGAACAATACTCACCAATTCTCCTCCTTGTCTTCCTAGCAGGTTGGTTGAACCATGTTTTGACATAATTTTGCCAGTGCTTTTTAAAGTGCCCATTAGGCACAACATTGTTATGCTTGACCATTTCTTACACTTACCTGTAAAGTCAATGGCATGAATGAGAAACATCCTCCAATATCACACAGTAGTTTAGTGCAATCAAAGAGTTAAAACAGTTTCATCAGATGATAAAAAGACAAAAGCATTGTTTTCTTGCTTCCTTTTTTTGAAGGAGGCAAACCTATAGTCAATTAGAGCACATCAAAATTCATTTTGTTCTGCTGGAACATCACAATAAACCATGAAGTGGTCAACGTGGACACTTATCATGAAGGACAGAAGTACCTATGACCCCAAATATTGTTGGGGCCTTTATAACCAAAAGAAATTCCATATATATATATATATATATATATATATACATATTATCAAATGAATGTTCCCATTTATGTATTAAAGAATAGAAGACTAAAAACTAAACATTCAACCTGATAGTCCTAGATTTAGTAGTTTATGTCCTCTCTTAAAAGGCTAAGAGTTCAACCACATTGATACAAAGTCATTTAATTAATTGTAGTTCTCAGAAAATGTCCTAACAGTATAACCTCCGAGATATATGTTCCTGCCTTTTGAAAAGTAAATCCATAAGTTTTAGAAACACCATTCCGTCCTAACAGTATAATCTCGATATGTTAAAAAAAAAAAGAAATCCTAGCATAATAAAAACTATTCCAATATCAAATTCTTTAGTTATCTACTGCCTTGTATGCAGAATTAATAAGAAATAGAGAAAGGTAACATAATATAACCTAGATTCATATTAGAAAACATTAGAACAACCAAAAATAAATTTTTTTTTTTCAAATATTTAAAAAAAAAAATTACTACACAATCCTGCAAGCACTTCTTAAATGCTATTCTTCACACAGTTGGTGAATGAAACGTTGATTAATAAAATCATAATGAGAGAACTTGGCTGACTTGAGTTTATTTCAAGTTATTGGCTTTAATAATACAGTGAAGCAGAAATCAAGGCATTCTTATAACGATTTTCTTTATTTTGAAGCAACAAATAAATCAAATGGTCAGCTGCTTATGTAAATCTAGCATAAAGAATACTCTACCACAAAGAAGAAAATCACATAAAAGGACAACAAAACAAGAGCCATAACAAACAGCAAATACATATATACAATATTTATATACACATAATGAAAGACAAAGAGATCTGATAATCAGTCAACAATCATTTGTATATATAAATATATGTCTATATGTATACCCATATTTGAAATCAGAAGCCGCATAAAAGCATATCAACTCTCTATAATCCAAAAAAAACGTTGCCTATATAGATTCCCCTTTAATTACTCATTATCTTCATTAAGCACGAAAAAACCCACAAATCCAAAAGTTTCAGTTTGAAGTGAAAAATAAGAAAACAAACCGAAGACATTTTCTCGGAAAACAAACAAATGCCACGATTGCAAATAGAAACAAACAAAGAAAATATAACGAGGAAAAGCAACTGATAGAAAATATAAAAAGATAAGGAAAACTTACAAAACGCCGACGAAGGGGCAAGTGCTCACTCACTGTCTATATGCTCAGCCGCCAGTGTACATGTTAGGGTTTCTTTAGTTTTGTTTATATACTGTAGGCGGAGGGTATAAGTAAGATTAAATAAAGCCTAATTTCTTGGGCTGTTTCGGACTGATTGACTTCGTAAGTGGCTTACTCTTTAGCTGGACTGGGCACAAGCCCATTTCTAATTTACTAAAGACAGAGCTCAGCCCAATTCATGGTCTATATACAGTATACTAATAATGGAGAATCCCTACTATGTATATGCTATCCGACGTTTTATATTCATTCTAATCTTTGGAGATTATCAAAATTTTAATTTTGATTTTCTTTTTGGTATAGTTTCAATTTTATCAAATGTCTCGAAAAGAATTAATTTTGATTTCCTAAAAACTAAAATTAACTGTTATTGGGCTAAAACGAAAAACGTAAACGATTATAAATTTGAATTTAAACTCAAATAAAATAGAATTGTAGCTACTAATTTCTCTATAACAACACATGAATTTTTTTTTTCTTCTAAAGAACAGGTACGTACTTGTAATCTACCATCTTATTCCTTTTAATATATTATATTATTTCATTTATGTTAAAAATAAATTTTATTAACATATCGTTGAAATTATATCTACAAACTACAAAGATACAAGTATCCTTGTATCCGAATCCTAATTATTTTAGCAAATACTCTTATAGTAAATTTGAGTACTTTTCAATTGAATCATCTAATCTTAAATTATCAAAATAAACATGTGGCAGATGTCCGAATTAGACATGGATCCTCGAAGGGTATAACTCAGGATTTAATAATGAAAATACTACTATTTGGGTAACTTTTCATAGGCCTTGTCCTCAAACAATCGTCTACTATCATAATTATAATCATATTATTTTATATATTTATAAATCTATACTCTATAAACATAAGTATTTGAGAAGATTTTTTTAGAAATGTTCATGTAATCAATACCATGTATCCAATAACTTCAAAAATAAAATTATTTAGTTTTGATATTATAATTAATTGAGATAAAAAAAAACTCAATCCATAAACTCTTTAAATGTTAAACTAATAAAACCCAATAAATGTAGTGTTGACTTTATAATTATTTGGAATATAAAGTTTAATCCATAAACTCTATAAAATCTGATAAACAAAAAACTAAATACAAAAAAATTAATAAAAGTGCATTAGAAATTTTAGGAAAGCAGGATAGAATTCGATTAACACAAGCAAACTTCTGAAGGGTATAATTTGGCCTTTAGCAGTCCTTTTTGGAAAATGATCTATTTTGTTTTGATATAACTTTTTGAGAAAATTTTTAAAGGAAATGACCATCGTAACTAATGTAGCGAAAATGCACAAAAACATGTTAGCTTCGAAAAATGGTCAGTTTCTTCCAAACTTTTATTTTTCTTGACCATCTCATTTTTCACTTGGACCAAAGTGCATTATACTTAGATCAAGTTAAATTATACTTTCGAGGACATCAGCTATCAAAAGAAGGATAAAAGTGCATTAAAAATTGTAAGAATGGGGGGAATTCTATTAACACGAGCAAAATTTCTGGAGGGTATAATTTGACCTTTAGGACTCCATTTTGGAAAGTCATCCTTTTAGCTTTGATGTAAATTTTTCGAACCTAGTTCATAACAGTATTTAAAGGAATTAACCATCATAACTATTTTAGCAAAAAAAACACAAAAATGTACGCTATAACCTTCGAATATGGTCATTTTATTCCAAAATTTGAATTTTCTTAGCCATCCAATTTTTCACTTGGTCCAAAGTTTATTTCATTTAGATCATGTTAAATTCTACTTTTGAGGTCATCAACCATAAAAAAAAATGATGAAAGTGCATTACAAATTTTAAAAAGAGGGAGAGAAATCGATTAACATGAGCAAACCTTATGAAGGGTATAATTTGGCCTTCAGAGCTTTGTTTTGGGATACGATCCTTTTGGTTTTGATGTAAATCTTTGAAACCCAATTCGTGAAAAATTTTCAAAGGAAAAGACCATCATAACTATTTTAGCAAAAATACACAAAAAAATGTGAGCTAAAACCTTTGAAAATGGCGAGTTTCATCCAAATTTTGATTTTTCTTGACCATCCCACTTTTTACTTTGTCAAAAGCATTTTTTACATAGATCATGTCAAATTTCACTTTTGAGAACACCAACCATAAAAAAAAGAAGATAAAAGTGCATCACTAATTGTAGGATGGAGAGAGAAAATTCGATTAACAGGAGCAAAATTTGACATTCAGTGCTCTGTTTTAGGAATTGATCCTTTTGGTTTTGATGGAAAATTTTAAAATCTAGTTCATTGCAAAGTTTCAAAGAAATGATCAAAATAAATATTTTAGAAAATCTCAAAAAATGTGGTACTATATAACTTTCGAAAATGGTCAGTTTATTCCAAATTTTGATTTTTCTTGACCATCCCATTTTCCACTTGGGTCAAAATGTATTTAACTTGGATCATATTAAATTCTACATTCAAGGTCACAAGCTATAAAAAAAAAGAAGATAAAAGTACTTTACAAATTGTAAGAAAGAGAGAGAGAATACGATTAACACTACCAAAACTTCTCGAGGGTTTAACTTGGTTATCAAGGCTCTGTTTTGGGAAATGATCCGCCTGATTTTGATGTAACTTTTTGAAACATAGTTTGTGGCATATATACAAAGGAAATGGTTATCATAATTTTTTTTAGTGAAAATGCACAAAAAAACGAGAGCGAAAATGGTCAGTTTCATTCAAACTGTGATTTTTCTTAATCATCCAATTTTTTACTTGGACCAAAGCATATTTTACTTTGATCAAGTTAAATTCTACTTTCTAGGTCACCCGCCATAAAAAATAAGATGAAAGTACATGACAAATTGTAGGAAAAAGGGAGAGAATTCGATTAACTTGAGTAAAACTTCTCGAGGGTAAAATTTGACCTTTTGGGCTCCGTTTTGGGAAATGATAAATTTGGTTTTGAATAACATTTTGAAACCTAGTTCGGGGCATGTTTTCAAAGGAAGTTACCATCATAATTTTCTTGACCATCTCATTTTCAGTTGAAGCAAAGTGTATTTCATTTAGATAATGTTAAATTTCATTTTGCGGTCCAACCATAAAAAAAATAGGAGAAAAGTTTATTACAAATTGTAGAAAAGAGGGAGAGAATTCGATTAATATGAGCAAAACTTATGGAGGGTATAATTTAGCCTTGAGTCTATATTTTGGGAAATAATCCTTTTAGTTTTGATGTAACTTTTTGAAACCTTGGTCATTGCAAACTTTTGAAGGAAATGACTATCATAACTTTTGTAGCGAAAAAGCACAAAAAAAACGTGATCTCACCTTCGAAAATGGTTAGTTTCTTCCAAAATTTGATATTTCTTGACCATCCTATTTTCCACTTGGGCCAAAGTGTATTTCAATTAGATCAGTTAAATTCCACTTTCGAGGTCACCCACCATAAAAAAAGAAAAAAAGTGCATTAAAAATTATAGGAACGAGGAATAGAATTCGATTAACACGAGCAAACTTTATGAAGGGTATAATTTGATATACAAGGCTCTGTTTTGGAAAATGATTCGTTTGCTTTTGATGTAACTTTTTAAAACCTATTTTGTTGCAAATTTTCTAAGGAAATGAACGTCGTAAAATTTCAGCAAAAATGTACAAAAAAACATGAGCTATAATATTCGAAAAAGCTAGTTTCTTCCAAAAATTGATTTTTCTTAACCATCCCATTTTTCACTAGGTCCGAAGCATATTTCACTTAGATCCTATTAATTTCAATTGTCGAGGTCACCAACCACCAAAAAATAGGAAAAAAATGAATTACAAATTGTAGGAAAGAATGAGAGAATTCGACTAACATAAGCAAAACTTTTGGAAGTTGTAATTTGGCTTTTATGGGTCCGTTTTGGGAAATGATCCATTTGGTTTTGATGTAAAATTTGTAAACCTTGTTCATGAAATTTTTTCAAAGGAAATGAACGTGATAACTATTTGAACAAAAAAGCTCAAAAAACATGTGCTAAAATATTGGAAAATGGCCAGTGTCTTCTAAAATTTGATTTTTCTTGATTATCTCATTTTTCACTTGGACCAAAACGTATTTTACTTAGATCATATTAAATTATACTTTCCGTGTCATTAGCTATGAAAAAATAAGATGAAAGTACATTACAAATTCGAGGAAAGACGGAGAGAATTCGATTAATACAAGCAAAACTTTGGAGGGTATAATTTGGCCTTTAGGGCTCCGTTTTGGAAAATGACCTATTTGGTTTTGATGTAACTTTTTGAAACCTAGTTCGTTGCAAATTTTCAAAGGAAGAGACCATCATAATTATTTTAGCAAAAATTCACAAAAAACATGAGCATAACCTTCGAAAATGGCCAAATTCGTCCAAATTTTGATTTTTTCTAGACCATTCCATTTTTCACTTGGACCGAAGTGTATTTCACTTTGATCATGTTAAATTCTACTTTTGAGGTCAGCAGCTATAAAAATAGGATAAAAGTGCATTATAAAATTGTAGAAAAGCGGGAGAGAATTCGATTAACACTAGCAAAATTTCTAGAAGGTATAATTTGGCCTTCAAAGCTCCGTTTTGTGAAATGTTCCTTTTAGTTTTGATATAAATTTTTGAAACCTAGTCCATGGTTAATTTTCAAAGGAAATGACTATCATAAATATTTTATCGAAAATGCACAAAAACACATGAGTTATAACATTCGAATTAGTTTCTTCCAAACTTTGATTTTTCTAGACCATCAAATTTTTCTCTTAGACGAAAGAGTATTTTACTTATATCATGTTAAATTCAACTTCAAGGTCACCAGCCTTAAATAAAGAGGATAAAAGTGCATTATAAATTGTAGGAAAGAGGGAGAGAATTCGATTAACATGAGCAAAATTTATGGAGGTTGTATTTTGACCTTTAGGGCTCCGTTTTGTGAAATGATCATTTGGTGTTTATGTAGCTTTTTGAAACCTAGTTCATGGAAAATTTTCAAAGGAAATGACCAAAATAACTATTTTAGCAAAAAAACACAAAAAAAAATTGAGTAGTAACCTTCGAAATTGGCAACTTTCTTCCAAAATTTGAATTTTTTGTCCATCTAATTTTCTGCTAGATCATAAGTGTATTTCATTTAGATCATATCAAATTCAAATTTTCAAATCACTAGCCATGAAAAAGTGGGATAAAAGTACATTACAATTTGTATGGAAGAATGAGAGAATTCGATTAACTTGAGTAAAACTTCTGGAAGGTATAATTTGACCTTCCCTACTCCGTTTTGGGAAATTATAAATTCACTTTTGACTAAATTTTTGAAACCTAGTATGAGGCATGCTTTCAAAGGAAATGACCATCATATCTGTTTTTATAAAAAAAAATGCACAAAAATGTGAGCTAAACCTTCGAAAACAGCTTGTTTCTTCCAAAATTTGAATTTTCTTGGCCATCTGATGCAGGAGGATCCGAGTTAGATGATACTGAGCTGTCAGATGGCAAGTGGGCTACCTAAGCGAGTTTACATCGTTTATCGGGCCACAGGTTCGGATTGGGCCTCGAAGACCCTAGTCTGATTGGAGACGAGCTTTCGGGAAAAACTTAGTTTATACTAAGCCTTATCATTTTTAAGCCAAAAAACGAAGTTTAGACCTTCAAATTGGCAGGTTTTTTGTTTTTAGGAAACCTTTTATTTTATTTAATTTAAATTCGGCCTTAATTTAATTTTCTTATTTTAGCTTCGACCTTATAAATAAGGTCTTAGGGTTTCGTAATATTATTATTGTATCTTTGGAATAAATTAAAACAAAGCATCAGAGTAGTTTCTCTGTATTGTTTTAGGGTTTTTCTTGTGTTACTCCCTGTGAATTATCTATTCGACTAGCCTGCAGAATAATCACTATTGTGCCCGGCATCAGTTGGTATCAGAGCTTCAGCATCTTCCTGGGGTGAGATTTCATCAGTTTCCATGGCTGGTGATCGTGGTCGTAGTCGTCGCGGGCAGGTTCCGAACGAGGAAGCCCCACGCCGTGATCGTAACATTCAGGATGTGATGATTAAGGATTTACATAGGCAGGTTGCAAAGTTAACCTAGTGTCTAACGGCGCAGAATTTCGGTGATCATGAGATGAAAGATCATGATTCTGATTCCAGTTTCGAAAACCCGTATTACAATCCTGCTCGATTTGGGGAACACCGTGGTCAAGAGGATCGTTATGGAGATCTTGGTTTAGAGTGGATTTGCCGCTGTTAGCAAAGTTTTCTGACCTGATACCAGAGGATCTTCCTCTTGAGTTGCCGCCTGAGGTCTTTAATGTGAAACACTCGAGTCCTTGTTTTGGGGATTCTGATGTGGCTATTGTGAACTTGAGAACGAGTTCTTTCCAATCCGGGGCGACTGATGCAGGAGGTTCGAGTTATATGATGCTGAGTTGTCAGATGGCAAGTGGGCTACCTAAGCCGGTTTACATCGTTTAACGGGCCACAGGTTCAGATTGGGCCCCGAAGATCTTAGTCTGATTGGAAATGAGCTTTTGGGAAAAACTTAGTATATTATACTAAGCCTTATCATTTTTAAGCCAAAAAACGAAGTTTAGACCCTCAAATTGGCAGTTTTTATTTTTAGGAAACCTTTTATTTTATTTAATTTAAATTCGGCCTTAATTTAATTTTTCTATTTTAGCTTCGACCTTATAAATAAGGTCTTAGGGTTTCGTAATATTATTATTGTATTTTTGGAATAAATTAAAATAAAGCATCAGAATAGTTTCTCTGTATTGTTTTAGGGTTTTTCTTGTGTTACTCCCTGTGAATTATCTGTTCGACTAGCCTGCAGAATAATCACTATTGTGCCTGGCGTCAGTTGGTATCAGAGCTTCAGCATCTTCCTGGGGTGAGATTTCATCAGTTTCCATGGCTGGTGATCGTGGTCGTGGTCGTCGCGGGCAGGTTCCGAACGAGGAAGCCCCACGCCGTGATCGTAACGTTCAGGATGTGATGATTAAGGATTTACAGAGGCAGGTTGCAAAGTTAACCCAGCGTCTAACGGCGCAGAATTTCAGTGATCGTGAGATGAAAGATCATGATTCTGATTCCAGTTTCGAAAACCCGTATTACAATCCTGCTTGATTTGGGGAACACCGTGGTCGAGAGGATCGTTATGGAGATCTCGGTTTCAGAGTGGATTTGCCGCTGTTAGCAAAGTTTTCTGACCTGATACCAGGGGATCTTCCTCTTGAGTTGCCGCTTGAGGTCTTTAATGTGAAACACTTGAGTCCTTGTTTTGGGGATTCTGATGTGGCTATTGTGAACTTGAGAATGAGTTCTTTCCAATCCGGGGTGACTGATGCAGGAGGATCTGAGTTATATGATGCTGAGCTGTCAGATGGCAAGTGGGCTACCTAAGCCGGTTTACATTGTTTAACGGGCCACAGGTTTGGATTAGGCCTTGAAGACTCTAGTTTGATTGGAAACGAGCTTTCGGGAAAAACTTAGTATGTTATACTAAGCCTTATCATTTTTAAGCCAAAAAACGAAGTTTAGACCTTCAAATTGGCAGTTTTTAGTTTTTAGGAAACCTTTTATTTTATTTAATTTAAATTCGGCCTTAATTTAATTTTTCTATTTTAGCTTCGACCATATAAATAAGGTCTTAGGGTTTCGTAATATTATTATTGTATTTTTGGAATAAATTAAAATAAAGCATTAGAGTAGTTTCTTTGTATTGTTTTAGGGTTTTTCTTGTGTTACTCCCTGTGAACTATCTGTTCGACTAGCCTGCAGAATAATCACTATTCTGCCCGGCGTCAGTATTGATGCAGGAGGATCTGAGTCAGATGATGCTGAGCTGTCAGATGGCAAATGGGCTACCTAAGTCGGTTTACATCGTTTAGCGGGCCACATGTTCGGATTGGGCCCCGAAGACCCTAGTCTGATTGGAAACGAGCTTTCGGGAAAAACTTAGTATGTTATACTAAGCCTTATCATTTAAGCCAAAAAACGAAGTTTAGACATTCAAATTGGCAGTTTTTAGTTTTTAGGAAACCTTTTATTTTATTTAATTTAAATTCAGCCTTAATTTAATTTTCCTATTTTAGTTTCGACCTTATAAATAAGGTCTTAGGGTTTCGTAATATTATTATTGTATTTTTGGAATAAATTAAAATAAAGCATCAGAGTAGTTTCTCTGTATTGTTTTAGGGTTTTTCTTGTGTTACTCCCTATGAACTATCTGTTCGACTAGCCTACAGAATAATCGTTATTCTGCCCAGGGTCAGTTGGTATCAGAGCTTCAGCATCTTCCTGGGGTGGGATTTCATCAGTTTCCATGGCTGGTGATCATGGTCGTGGTTGTCGCGGGCAGGTTCTGAATGAGGAAGCCCCATGCCGTGATCGTAACATTCAGGATGTGATGATTGAGGATTTACAGAGGCAGATTGCAAAGTTAACCCGATGTCTAACGGCGCAGAGTTTCGGTGATCATGAGATGAAAGATCACAATTCCGATTCTAATTTTGAAAACCCGTATTACAATCCTGCTCGATTTGGGGAATGTCATGGTTGGGAGGATCATTATGGAGATCTCGGTTTCATAGTGGATTCGCCTCTGTTAGAAGAGTTTTCTGACCTGATACCAGAAGATCTTCCTCCTAGGTTAGCGCCTGATGTCTTTAATGTGAAACACTTGAGTCCTTGTTTTGGGGATTCCGATGTGGCTATTGTGAACTCGAGAATGAGTTCTTTCCAACCTGGGGCGACTGATGTAGGAGGATCCGAGTCAGATGATGCTAAGCTGTCAGATGGCAAGTGGGCTACCTAAGCCGGTTTACATCGTTTAGCAGGCCACAGGTTCGGATTAGGCTCCGAAGATCCTAGTCTGATTGGAAACGAGCTTTCGGGAAAAACTTAGTATAATATACTAAGCCTTATCATTTTTAAGCCAAAAAACAAAGTTAAACCTTCAAATTGACAGTTTTTAGTTTTTAGAAAACCTTTTATTTTATTTAATTTAAATTCAGCCTTAATTTAATTTTCTTATTTTAGCTTCGACCTTATAAATAAGGTCTTAGGGTTTTGTAATATTATTATTGCATTTTTGGAATAAATTAAAATAAAGCATCAGAGTAGTTTCTCTGTATTGTTTTAGAGTTTTTCTTGTGTTACTCCCTGTGAACTATCTGTTCGACTAGCCTGCAGAATAATCGCTATTCTGCCCGACGTCACCATCACATTTTTCATTTAGGCTAAATCATATTTTACTTAGAACATGTTAAAATCCACTTTCAAGGTCACCCATCATTAAAAAAAAAGGATAAAAGAGCATTACAACTTGTAGGAAAGAGGGAAAAAATTCGATCAATACAAGCAGATCTTATGGAGGGTATAATTTGTCCTTCAACGCTCCCTTTTGGGAAATGATCTGTTTTGTTTTGATGTAACTTTGTGAAATCTAGTTCGTACCAAATTTTCAAAGAAAATAACTGTCATAACTAATTTAGCAAAAAAACACAAAAAACATTAGCTCACCTTTGAAAATGGCTAGTTTCTTCCAAAATTTGAATTTTCTTGACCATTCCATTTTTCACAAGAACCAAAGCGTATTTCACTTTAATTTTGTTAAATTTCACTTTTGAGGTCACTAACCATAAAAAAAGGAGAATAGTACATTACAAATTATAGAAAAGGAGGAAAGAATTCGATTAACACGAGAAAAACTTATGGAGAGTATAATTTGGTATTGAGGCTCCGTTTTGGGAAATGTTCCTTTTGATGTAACTTTTTGAAACTTTTTTCGTGGAAAATTTTCAAAGGAAATGACTATCCTAACCATTTTAGCGAAAACACATAGAAAACGTGAGCTATATCTTTCGAAAATGGCAAGTTTTTTCCAAAATTTGATATTTTTTTACCATCCTAATTTTCACTTGGGTCAAAGTGTATTTTAATTAAATCATGTTAAATTCTACTTTCAAGGTCACCCACTTTAAAAAAAGGAAAATAGTGCATTCTAAATTGTAGGAAAGAGAAATATAATTTGATTAACACGAGTAAACTTTTTGGAAGATATAAATTGGCCTACAAGGCTCTGTTTTGGAAAATGATCCGTTTGGTTTTGATGTAACTTTTTGAAACCTAGTACATTGTAAATTTTCTAAAGAAATGACCGTCGTAACTATTTTAGCAAAAATGTAAAAAAAAAAAAAGAAAGTGAGCTATAACATTCAAAAAGCCAGCTTTTTCCAAAATTTGATTTTTCTTGACCATCCCATTTTTCACTAGGTCTGAAGTGTATTTCACTTGGATCCTAGTAAATTCAATTTTTGAGGTCACTATCCATCAAAAAATAGGAAAAAAGTGCAATACAAATTGTAGGGAAGAAGAAAAGAATTTGACTAACACAAGCAAAACTTTCAGAGGTTGTAATTTGGCTTCAAGGGCTCCTTTTTGTTTTGATGTAAGTTTTTGAAACCTTATTCATGAAAATTTTTCAAATGAAATGGACATCATAACTATTTTAGCAAAAAAATCTCAAAAAACGTGTGCTAAAATATTCGAAAATGGTTAGTTTCTTCGAAAATTTGATTTTTCTTCACCATCTCGTTTTTCACATGACTCAAAACGTATTTCACTTGGATTATGTTAAATTCAACTTTCAAGGTCACATGCCAATAAAAAAAAAAGGATAAAAGGGCAATACAAATTATAGGAAAGAGGGAGAGAATTCGATTAACACGAGCAAACTTCTAGTGGGAATAATTTGGCATTTAGGGCTCCGTTTTGGTAAATGATCCATTTGCTTTTGAAACAACTTTTTGAAACCTAGTTCATGATAAATTTTCAAAGGAAATGGCATTATTTTAGTGACAATGAACAAAAAAATTGACCACCTTCAAAAATGGCCAATATCTTCCAAAATTTGATTTTTGTTGACCATCATATTTTTCACTTGTACCAAAGCATATTTTACCTAGATCATTTTAAATTCTACTTTTGAAGTCACCAACTATCAAAAAATAAGATGGAAGTACATTACAAATTCTAGGAAATTCGAAGAGAATTCGATTAACACGAGCAAAACTTTTGTAGAGTATAATTTGGCCTTTAGGGCTCCGTTTTGGGAAATGATCTATTTGGTTTTCATGTAACTTTTTAAAACCTAGTTCGTTGCAAATTTTCAAATGAAAAAACCAACATAATTATTTTAGAAAAAATGCCAAAAATATGAGCTATAACCTTTGAAAATGGCCTATTTCTTCAAAAATTTGATTTTTCTTGACCATCCCATTTTTTCACTTGGGCCGAAGCATGTTTTACTTAGATCATGTCGAATTCCACTTTCGAGGTCACCAGTAATAAAAAATAGAATAAAAGTGCATTACAAATTGTAAGAAAGGGAGAGAAAATTTGATTAACACGAGCAAAACTTCTAAAGGGTATAATTTGGCCTTCAGAGCCCCGTTCTGTGAAATGTTCCGTTTAGTCTTGATGTAAATTATTGAAACCTAGTTCATGGCTAATTTTCAAAGGAAATGACTATCATAAATATTTTAGCAAAAATGCATAAAAACACGAGTTATAGCATTCAAATATGGTCAGTTTCTTCCAAACTTTGATTTTTCATGACTGTCAAAATTTTCTCTTGGACCAGAGAGTATTTTACTTACATCATGTTAAATTAAACTTCAAGGTCACCAATCTTAAATAAAGACGATAAAAATGCATTACAAATTGTAGGAAAGAGTGAGAGAATTTGATTGACACGAGCAAAATTTATGGAGGTTGTATTTTAGCCTTCAGGGCTCCGTTTTATGAAATGATCATTTGGTTTTTATGTAACTTTTTGAAACCTAGTTCATAGAATTTTTTTTTTAAGGAAATGACCAAAATAACTATTTTAGCAAAAAAACACAAAAAAAAAAAAAAATTTTGAGCAAAAACCTTCGAAATTGGCAACTTTCTTCTAAAATTTGAATTTTCTTGTCCATCCATTTTTTTACTAGATCAAAAGTGGATTTCACTTAGATCATGTTAAATTCCAATTTTCAGGTCACTAGCCATGAAATAGTTAGATAAAAGTGCATTATAATTTGTAAGAAAGAGGGAGAGAATTCGATTAACTTGACATTCTAGGCTATGTTTTGGGAAATGATAAATTTGGTTTTGATTAAATTTTTGAAACCTAGTACATGGCATATTTTCAAAAGAAATGACCATCATATCTATTTTTATCAAAAATGCACAAAAACATGAGCTAAACCTTTGAAAATGGCTTGTTTCTTCCAAAATATGAATTTTTTTTACCATCATATTTCATTTTGGCCGAAGCTTTTTTTACTTAGAACATGTTAAATTCCACTTTCGAGGTCACCAGTCATAAAAAATAAGATAAAAGCGTATTACAAATTGTAAAAAAGAGAGAAATAATTCAATTAATATGAGCATATCTTATGAAGGGTATAATTTGGCCTTCAACGCTCTATTTTAGGAAATGATCCATTTTATTTTGATGTAACTTTGTGAAATCTAGTTTGTGGCAATTTTTCAAAGAAAATAACTATCATAACTAATTTAGCGAAAAAATGTAAAAAACTTTAGTTCACCTTTGAAAATGCCTAGTTTATTCAAAAATTTGAATTTTCTTGACCATCCCATGTTTCACTAGAACCAAAGTGTATTTCACTTAGATCATGTTAAATTCCACTTTTGAAGTCATTAGCCATAAAAAAAAAAGAAGGAGAAATGTGCATTACAAATTATAGAAAAGAATGAGAGAATTCGATTAACAAGAGAAAAACTTCTGGATGGTATAATTTGGCCTTGAGGCTCCGTTTTGCGAAATAATCCTTAAGTTTTGATGTAACTTTTTGAAATTTGTTCGTGACAAATTTTCAAGGGAAATGACTATAATAACATTTTTAGCAAAAAAGCAGAGAAAACATGAGCTATATAAACTTCGAAAATGGTTAGTTTCTTCCAAAATTTGATATTTCTTGACCATCATACTTTTTACTTGGGCCAAAGTGTATTTCAATTAAATTATGTTAAATTCCACTTTTGAGGTCACCCACCTTAAAAAAAAAGGAAAAAAAGTGCATTACAAATTGTAGGAAATAGAAATATAATTCGATTAACACGAGCAAACTTTATGGAAGATATAATTTGGCTTATAAGGCTCTGTTTTGGAAAATGATCTGTTTGGTTTTGATGTAACTTTCAGAAACCTAGTTCATTGTAAATTTTCTAAAGAAATGATCGTCGTAACTATTTTAGCAAAAATGTAAAAAAAAAAAAGTGAGCTATAACATTTAAAAAGCCAATTTCTTCCAAAAAATTGATTTTTCTTGACCATCCCTTTTTTCACTAGGTCCGAATCGTATTACACTTACATCCTATTAAATTCAATTTTTGAGGTCACCATCCATCCAAAAATAGGAAAAAAAATGCACTACAAATTGTAGGAAAGATGAGAGAATTTGACTAACACAAGCAAAATTTTTTGTGGTTGTAATTTGGCTTCAAGAGTTCTGTTTTGGGAAAGGATCCATTTGGTTTCGATGTAAGCTTTTGAAACCTTATTCATGAAATTTTTCAAAAGAAATGAACATCATAACTATTTTAGCAAAAAATCTCAAAAAATGTGTGCTAAAATATTCGAAAATGGTATGTTTCTTCGAAAATTTGATTTTTCTTCTCTGTCCCATTTTTCACTTTGCTTAAAGCGTATTTCATTTGGATTATGTTAAATTCAACTTTCAAGGTCACCTGCCAATACAAAATAGGATAAAAGGCAATACGAATTATAGGAAAAAGGAAGAGAATTCGATTAACACGAGCAAACTTCTGGTGGATATAATTTGGCCTTTAGGGCTCCATTTGGGAAATGATCCCTTTGATTTTGAAATAACTTTTTGAAATCTAGTTCATGATAAATTTTCAAGGGAAATGACACTATTTTAGCCACAATGCACAAAAAAATTGACCACCTTCGAAAATAGCCAATATCTTCAAAATTTTGATTTTTCTTAGCCATCCCATTTTTCACTTGGACCAAAGCATATTTTACTTAAGTTAAGTTAAATTATACTTTTGAAGTTACCAACTATCAAAAAAATAAGATGAAAGTACATTATAAATTCTAGGAAAGTTGAAGAGAATTCGATTAACACAAGCAAAATTTCTACTGGTGTTATTTATTTTTATTGTTGCATATATGTGTCATTGAGATTTTCAAAATGTGATGACACCGTCTCAGGGGTGGCCAACCCGGGATGGATCGTTACAATAATTTACAAACAGAAATCTCATGAGAAAGTGTTTGATAGACATAGATGGACACTAATATGAATAAAAAACCTAAGCTCAAGAGTTTTGGGGCCAAACCATGTATACAACCCACTCTTTTTTTAATTCCTTCTGATGTGGGATAACTCACATATGGATATCCTAACAAATTAGTCTCCCCCTCACGTGTAAGTTATATACCAAAATCTCCCTTAAAAGAAACTATTCATCCACAAACTCAACCATATTGTGCTCATCATGGAAGCCACTCAAATGTGACCAACTCAAACCAGACTCTGATTTCTCTAATTAAGGTTGGGAGTCCTTCACACACTAGAGATATATCGCATGAACACATGCTTGATAGACATGGATGAGCACCAACTTGACTCAAAATTTTAACTAAAGAATCTTGGGCCCAACCTATGTATATAACCCATACATATAATTTTATTATCTTCTGATGTGGAATAACTCACATGTGTATATCCCAACAAACAATAGTAAAAATTTAGAGAACTAGTAAGGAGAATAAGCAAGTCAACTTTGATGCTGAAAATCAGATTTTAGATCAAGGTGGAGAATTTTTCGGATAAGCGTAAAATGTTAAAGAAGGCTCAATTGAAACTGTGAGGTTTTGATCGGGTGGATGCAAATTTGGTTCAAGGGTGTGACTACTTGACCAGAGTTCAAATTTTTTTGCCTCATAATTTTTTTTGGAAGGTCGAAGTAACATGGTGTGAAGAACAAGCTATGGCATGGATTCCCAAAAAAAAATTGCTTGGCAAGTAGTGTGTTGGAGAAGCCACTTGCTAAGCAAACAACTTGATGAGTAAGCTACTTAGTGAGCAAGCATCTTGGTGGGTAAGTTATGATAGCTATAAATAATAGCATGTGATATGTATGCATGATGATCATGATAATGTCATGAAAAATTAATTTGAATCTAGATCACCTTTGACACTAAGGTGAGGGTTTTACCACTATACTTTGTTTTGTTTTAACTGATCCAATTTCGTAATTTTATTAGGGCAACCCATACGACTCAACCAATATATATGTGTATATATATATATATATATATATATTTCATTTTCCCTATTTTTCTGTGTTGTGAAGGGGACTAATGAAACAATTGAACAAAGGCATCAAATATGTTAGTTTTGTGCATTGTTCAATGGTAAAGGTAAGTACTTGCAAATAATCTTGCAATACATACATATTTAGATGTGTACACGAAATTATTCGATGTTCACGGTGTGTTATATATCCCTTCCTTCATACCTATGTAGAATCATGTTGGATTTTGTTGTATCCTATTTTTAAGAATGACTCAACCTACTATTCAATATCTTGAGTACCTATTTCCCATAAAGTAGGTATTTAATTATGATTCCTATGTCACAAATCATATATGACCAGTTACATCAATGTTTTCTCTTTAATTTGTAAAGTCAACTAATCTAATCTTAGTGGTCATATCACTAGATTCATTGTACGTACAAATCATAAATAGTCACTATATCCATCATTTTATTCTTAATCTGAGTAGACTATAAAATTCTTAATCTAAATTAAGAAATCACGAGATTATTTTGAATCAAACAAGATAAGATTTAGGGACAAACCTTTTATTTTCTCGAAATGAAATGTGTTTGATTAGGATGTTATGGTGGCTTTTAAGCTTCTTGTATTTTTATCCATCATTTCCAAAAGTATCATTTCTTCGTATATGTTGAGGAGTGAATGCTTTTGGTATTTATGTGAAGTTATAACTAATATGGAAGACTAAAATCTTTCTATAATCTTTTGAACGTCCTGATAATTTTTTTGAATACACTGCAAACATTGAAATGCATGCTTTATAAAACACCAATACTATTATGTCACATATACCTTTTTATTGTCCCACTTATCTTCTTTTTATCTAAAGGAATTGAATTCACGTTATAATGGCCTCTGCATTGTGCTTCATTGCATTAATCTCATCGTCGCCCTCCGTTCATTCCCACTAATTTTCTGCTTTGATCATAGTAAAGTTAAATATATCCGGGCCCTAGCCCTTTATTAAGTGCAGCAAGTGCAGCAGTAAATGGAGATATGATCACTAGCTGGTATATTGGAACAAGTAGATTTTACTATACCATTGTAAATGGAAAAGGCAGAATTGCAGAAAATGGAAACAAAATTTATATGAATTTTATATATATGTCTAGCTGGTATATTGATTGATGTTTGTCCAAAAATATTATAATTTGTTCCAAATTTACTTAAATTTTATTTGTAAGTACAAATTCAAGGCTTTATTTGGTAATTTGGCCAATGTTTGTTCTACACGATTCCAATTTACTTAAAATAGGAACCAGAAACATCCTTTAATATATTTTTGAAGTTTTAAGGGAAAAACTAACAAATTTTTTGTCAAAATTCAAAAATGAGATGTTGAAAGGCACGCAATTTATTGATTTGGTAGATAGTTTGCTTGGTAAGCAATACCGACCTAATAGTAAACAGTCTTGCTAGAACTGATGAAGTGTTTAAATTGCTCACTGCGTGACAGTTATTATGTTTTAAAAAGTGTGCATTCGAGTTAATTTATCAAATATAAACAACAGGTATATTTGACTGATGTTTGTACTAAAATATTATAATTTATTTATGTGAATATATATATATACACACACAAAAATTCAACGCATTACTTGGTATATTGACCAATGTGTTTTTCTAAAAGACTCTAATTTACATTATATCCCAAATACATATCTATTTCAAATTTTTATTTGTCACTTCCTGAAAAGCATGGCACAAGAGATAATATGAACTTTTTATATTTTGAACAGTATCTCATAAACACCCAAAACTTAGAAGATATGTAACAAAATGGGTGTTGAGGAACTATATTGTGTAGCTCTGATCAGCAATATGCGTCCAAATTCTGAAGGATCTTCAAGTCAAAGAAAGTTGCAACACATGAATTCTTCCTCAGATGGAAGTCAAGTTTCAAATACAAATGGTGGAGAAATACCTAGACAGCAGAAGGAGAGGAATGATCTTCAGAAGGAAGTTTTAGCCGCATTGTTTAATCCTCCTAATATACATGAGGAGTTGTCTGAATTCTGAAGGATCTTCAAGTAAAAAATCAGTGAGGACCATGAGGAAGTCTGTAGCATCAGGGCAAGTGGTGAAGGAACCTCCAAGGGACTTTAGTCCAGAACACATTGCAGTCAGGATGATTGCTACCATGCTCTTCGCAGAGCTGTGAAGGAATACCAGGGCACGATGAAGGAATATTATAAAGCTGAAACCACTTTCTGCTAAAATTTCCTACTCAAATGCATACGAAAACCACTGGGCCTGATCTTGTGCATGCGCCTGTCCCTGAAATATGAACAAATGTAAAATTAAGCACAATGCTCCCATACAAACCGTGGTATGTACTGACTTTCCCATGAATTGTACAAACAGGAATATGATTTCTTGTTAAGAATTTTTTTTTAAACAAAAAAATTGATCAGTCTTCACCAAACAAAAATCAAAAGACAAATCAGGAAGATCTTGTTAATTTGTTGAACATTTGTAGAAATATTCTCAAGTGAATTGTCACTACCTAAAACCTGCATAGTATTTTTACTTTCTACAACCTCTTTTGAGAAGGATGCAAAGGGATCTAAAGCACTTACCTGATGTGATATTATCATTGAATTTTGGCTGCACTGATCCTGGTACGGCGATGGAGAGACTACTTTCTGATAAATCATTGATCCGAGCTCTACAATTCTATCACCACAAGTCAACACCATATAAAAAATAGAAAAAAAAATTGAACAAGAAACATTAAAATGAAAATAAATCGAATTAATGTATTTTTTTTTTTGGTTAAAGATTAAACCTTGCAAGTTGCACCATATACTCAGATTTATGATCATCATCATCTTCAGCAGCTTCTCCCATATTCCTAACCTATTAAATTTAGTGAAAAAGTAAAGGCTCATACTAGTCATGTATATCAAGTTGCGTTAATAAGATATATATATATATATATATATAGGTGATCTTGTCTAGGGTTAAGTCTTAAGATCATGAAAAGATCACTACAGTTAACTGTATCCAATTTGCTATGCTATCATTATACTTTGTTTCGTTTGTAATTATCCAATTATTTTTTTTATTATTGAGGCAACCGACTCAACCTTGATTTTTATTTCATTTTCTCTCATCTTCTCTTTTCAAGCGTGTTGTGGGTGAATGAAAGAGCTGGTGAACCAACTGAACAAAGACATCAAATATATTAATTTTGTGCACCGTAGATGTAAGTACTTGCAATTACTCTCATAAATGGCTATTTTTTAAGATCTCGATATCTTTTTCTCATTAAGAATGTATTAATTGTAATTTCTATACCCCGCATCATATATGCTTGGTTCCATCAAGGTTTTCTCTTTAATAAGTAACTAATTTACTCTTAGTAGCCATTTCACTAGATTCATTGTATAAATACACATTAGGCAATTCATTCATCATTTTATTCCTAATCTATTTAGGCTATAAAAATTTTAATCCAAATTAAAAAAACCATGAGTTTAATTTGAATCAGACAAGATATAAATGTCAACTGATTTATTGTCATTCTCTGGACCACAATTTCACATTTTTAGCAACAAAAGTTTATCAACCATAAAGCAAAAACATGAAAAATTAGTTATCGAGCCATCATATAGCAAAGACTATTTTTGTATCATCTATTGTTGAATCATTTATAAATCATATTGCGTTCAATGAAGAAAAAAAAACACAGGCTAATGTAATATGACTTGATTGATTAAGGAGCCACAAACTGCAAAGTTTAATGAACGTATGAGCTTAAGTAACTGTTATTCCAAGTATCACTACGAGGTCGGCAATGGACTACATATTTGGCAAAAGTAAAATTTAAATCCATATTCATATCATGATCAATGTTAAAAGTTAAATGTTAATTGTTTTCTAAATCTATTTTTTTCTCCAAAAAAAAATAATATTCTACTTGTTTTAGTCATTTCCTTCCATTCTTTTTAATTTAGAACCACGTATTTTAAAATAATTAGTTTTGAAAGTAGTATAAGTGCCTAAAACTGGAAGTTGTATAACTGCCTTGTGGACTTGTTTATAGAAAGGCTTTAGGTAAACGTATGTTGAAGAACAACAATTAAGTTTGGCATCATTTGAAGAGTTTTCAAATATTTTCTCAAAAAATTTCAGTTCTCATTTATGGACATCACGCAACTTTTGTACTTCTATGAATAACTAGTCAAACATTATAATTTTATCCTAAAGTTTTCCGTCAGTGTTTTAAAGAGTGTGTATTTGGCTTAATTTTTCCTAACCAAGTAAAGTTTGGTAAATTTAAATGACAAGTTTAAAACTACGGATTTTAAGATGGGATTCTGAGACCTTAAATCCCGGATTGACATAACGCCTAAACAGGCGTTATTTTCCAAATTCCACTCTAATTTCAGTCACCGTCTCTGATGCATCTCTCTTTTTCTCCCTCTTCATCTCAAAGATACACTCACTGCTAGATCTGGGGGACATACACGTGGATTTGAGTTTTGATTTTAACGGATATAGTTGCTGATCTGTTCCTCTAGCACTCTTTCGCGAATTTCTTCTCCTCAAACAAATTTCTATTCTCTGCAAAGTGTTTCTAAGAAGGCTACTTTTTCTTCTTTTGGTGGTTATCAGTTATGGATCAGTATCCTCACCGTTTCAAAATTGAAATGGAATCAAGTTTATGGTGAGATTGAAAGCCACATCATTAAATGCTGAATATTTAAATTCAAATTTGTCAATATGACTTTCAATCTCACCATGAACTTGACCTCCATTTCAATTCTTAAATGGAGAAAATAGTGGTCCATCAGGGATAAGTGTTTCTAAGATGAGCAATAGAGACTTTCAGAAAATGCAGAGAAAAAAGAGGCTGTTTGATAGGCTAGAAACTCTCAAAATAAATTTTTATATTTATGCATGCAAGGATTCAAAGAAAGATGTGATTTCAAAGGAGGAAGATGGAAATTCCACGAGTTTGGCAACTGTGAGAGAATGATCTCCAGAAACAAAAATTCAAAGCCCCTGAATAAGAAGAGAAACCCTCTATATTTGAAATTTTCTCGGATTTGAACTGCAGAAAAAAAAAAGGCAATTTGGTGGCAAGAAACTGAGAACATTTATCTAACTTCAGGATTTCGCATGGAGAGAAAAAAAAGAAGATTTTTTAATTCTATAGAAAATAACCCAAACAATGTAACTGGAAATTCTTTGTTCTATAGAAATAATCCCTTTCATTTGAAAAATGCTCAGAATTTTAAAATTCCCTTAATCAAGCACAACCTAAACCAATTCAACATACAACTCTAATTAGCAAGGCCAACAACAAAATCCGATAACATACTGCTGCAAAATCAATATTCTCAGAACACATGAAATTCTAAAATCCAACAATTTAAACCATATGAAATTTTATCTACTATTTTATCTCTTCTTTCTCAGCCTCAGCAGCCCTCGTCATCCTGACACTAACATGGCATTCATCCGCTCTACACGGTGCTTGTTGTATGCATTGAGCGACTTCATCTCTTCAGTAACCTTCACAAGCTCCACAGTCAGCTTCTCACGAACAATAGGCATGTACTGCCCTTGGACTTGGGTTGCTGTTGCAAGTTCCTCAGGAGCAGAATCACCCACCTGCACAAGAAAGTGGGGCAGATATGAAATGTTGAGTGCACAAGCCAACAACAAGGTCTACTCAATATACTTTACCCATTTAAATTACCTTGAATTTGCGAGCACATCTTTAGAAGACAACCAACTTAGCCTTATAGGTCTTCAACCTTTGAACGTTGGATTGGAGACTCTCCAAAGAATGATTTTTACGTAGATGATCAACAGCAATGCCAGTAGTGGGTGCCAGTTTCTTTGGAATTCCTGCAGACTGGTTGACACCGGGTAGAATAGCGATTATTCTGCAGGCTAGTCGAACAGATAGTTTACAGGGAGTAACACAAGAAAAACCCTAAAACAATACAGAGAAACTACTCTGATGCTTTATTTCAATTTATTCCAAAAATAAAATAATGATGATTACGAAACCCTAAGACCTTATTTATAAGGTCGAAGCTAAAATAAGAAAATTAAATGAAGGCCGAATTTAAATTAAATAAAATTAAAAGTTTCTTAAAAACTGAAAACTGCCAATTTGAAGGTCTAAACATCGGTCTAAACGTCGTTTTTTGGCTTAAAAATGACAATGCTCAGTATAAAGTACTGAATTTTTCCCGAAAGCTCGTTTCCAATCAGACTAGGGTCTTCGGGGCCTAATCCGAACCTGTAGCCCGTTAAACGATGTAAACCGGCTAAGGTAGCCCACTTGCCATCTGACAGCTCAGCATCATCTGACTCGGATCCTCTTGCATCAGTCGCCCCGGGTTGGAAAGAACTCATCCTCGAGTTCACAATAGCCACATTAAAATCCCCAAAACAAGGTGACGCCGGGCAGAATATCGATTATTCTGCAGGCTAGTCGAACAGATCGTTCACAGGGAGTAACACAAGAAAAACCCTAAAAAACAATGCAGAGAAACAGCTCTGATGTTTATTTAAAATTATGCAAATTCAATAATAATGTTTACAAAACCCTAAGACCTTATTTATAAGGTCGAAACAAAATAGAAAAAATTAAATTAAGGCTGAAATTAAAATAACTAAAATAAAAAGTTTATTAAACTGCCAATTTGAGGGCCTAAACGTCGTTTTTTGGCTTAAAAATGTCGAGGCTGATTGCAAAGTATCAGGTTTTGTTCATTGGCTTGTTTCCAATTAGACTATGGTCTTTCGGGCCTGATCTGAGCCCGTGGCCCGTTCTGGGCGGTCCACCTGTCAGTTCTACGCTGATCTGCCAACTCTGCATCATCTGACTTGGATCCTCCTGCGTCACAAGGACTCAAGTGTTTCACATTAAAGACCTCAGGCGGTAACCCAGGAGGAAGATCCTCTGGTATCAGGTCAGAAAACTTTGCTAACAGCGGCAAATCCACTCTGAAACCGAGATCTCCATAACGATCCTCCCGACCACGGTGTTCCCCGAATTGAGCAGGATTGTAATACGGGTTTTCGAAACTGGAATCGGAATCATGATCTTTCATCTCACGATCACCGAAATTCTGCGTCGTTAGACGCTGGGTTAACTTTGCAACCTGCCTCTGTAAATCCTCAATCATCACATCTTGAACGTTACGATCACGGCGTGGGGCTTCCTCGTTCGGAACCTGCCCACAACGACCACGACCACGATCACCAGCCATGGAAACTGATGAAATCTCACCCCAGGAAGATGCTGAAGCTCTGATACCAACTGATGCCGGGCAGAATAGTGATTATTCTGCAGGCTAATCGAACAGATAGTTCACAGGGAGTAACACAAGAAAAACCCTAAAACAATACAGAGAAACTACTTTGATACTTTATTTTAATTTATTCCAAAATTACAATAATAATATTACGAAACCCTAAGACCTTATTTGTAAGGTCGAAGCTAAAATAAGAAAATAAAATTAAGGTCGAATTTAAATTAAATAAAATAAAAGGTTTCCTAAAAACTAAAAACTGCCAATTTGAAGGTCTAAACTTCGTTTTTTTGTCTTAAAAACGATAAGGCTTAGTATGATATACTAAGTTTTTCCCGAAAGCTCGTTTCTAATCAGACTAGGGTCTTCGGGGCCCAATCCGAACCTGTAGCCCGCTAAACGATGTAAACCGGTTAAGGTAGCCCACTTACCATCTGACAGCTCAGCATCATCTGACTCGGATCCTCCTGCATCAGTCACCCCGGGTTGGAAAGAACTCGTCCTTGAGTTCACAATAGCCATATCGGAATCCCCAAAACAAGGTGACTCCGGGCAGAATAACGATTATTCTGCAGGCTAGTCGAACAGATCGTTCATAGAGAGTAACACAAGAAAAACCCTAGAAAACAATGCAGAGAAACAGCTATGTTGTTTATTTAAAATTATGCAAATTCAATAATAATGTTTACAAAACCCTAAGACCTTATTTATGAGGTCGAAACAAAATAGGAAAAATTAAATTAAGGCTGAAATTAAAATAACTAAAATAAAAAGTTTATTAAACTGCCAATTTGAAGGCCTAAACGTCGTTTTTTGGCTTCAAAATGTCGAGGCTGATTACAAAATATCAGGTTTTGTTCATTGGTCTGTTTCCAATCAGACTAGGGTCTTTCGGGCCTGATCTGAGCCCGTGGCCCTTTCTGGGCAGTCCACCTGTCAGTTCTGCGCTGATCTGCCAACTCTGCATCATCTGACTTGGATCCTCCTGCGTCACAAGGACTCAAGTGTTTCACATTAAAGACCTCAGGCGGCAACCCAGGAGGAAGATCCTCTTGTATCAGGTCAGAAAACTTTGCTAACAGCGACAAATCCACTCTGAAACCGAGATCTCCATAACGATCCTCCCGACCACGGTGTTCCCCGAATTGAGCAGGATTGTAATACGGGTTTTTGAAACTGAAATCGGAATCATGATCTTTCATCTCACAATCACCGAAATTCTGCATCGTTAGACGCTGGGTTAACTTTGCAACCTGCCTCTGTAAATCCTCAATCATCACATCTTGAACGTTACGATCACGGCGTGGGGTTCCTCGTTCAGAACGTGCCGCGACGACCACGACCACGATCACCAGCCATGGAAACTGATGAAATCTCACCCCAGGAAGATGCTGAAGCTCTGATACCAACTGACGCCGGGCAGAATAGCGATTATTCTGCAGGCTAGTAGAACAGATAGTTCACAGGGAGTAACACAAGAAAAACCCTAAAACAATACAGAGAAACTATTTTGATGCTTTATTTTAATTTATTCCAAAAATACAATAATAATATTATGAAACCCTAAGACCTTATTTGTAAGGTCGAAGCTAAAATAGGAAAATTAAATTAAGGCCGAATTTAAATTAAATAAAATAAAAGGTTTCCTAAAAACTAAAAACTGCCAATTTAAAGGTCTAAACTTCGTTTTTTTGGCTTAAAAACAATAAGGCTTAGTATATTATACTAAATTTTTCCCGAAAGCTCGTTTCCAATCAGACTAGGGTCTTCGAGGCCCAATCCGAACCTGTAGCCCGCTAAACGATGTAAACCGGCTAAGGTAGCCCACTTGCCATTTGACAGCTCAGTATCATCTGACTCGGATACTCCTGCATCACTGGTGGTAAGTAGGAGAAAAAGAGTCAAACCTCACATGAGGCATAGGAAAGATAATATTGTTAACGTTTGTGTTTAGAGTTTAGACAGTGATTAGGGTTTCGAGAAAGGAAGGAAATAGAGAGATAGTAAGCAGTAAACTGGTTACTAACCCTAAGGTTAGTAGTCATATATATAGAGAACTTAATATTATGAAATTACATCAATACTCTTAAATACTAATACTCTCAACACTCTAACACGCCCCCTCAAGTTGGAGCATACTCCAACTTGTTACAATGATACCCATCCAATATGTTACAAATAAATTCAAACCCAAATAACAGCGAAACTCATAATAATTCGGGGCAACTAGGCCGAAGACAATAGTTAGGTCACCATGTCGGTACCACCTAACGATAATGGATCAACAAGATCCATGAACAAGGTCCGGGGATATCAGACAAGCAAGACCCTCCACTTAGGGGTCAACAAGACAACAAAACAGACTGGAACGAGCTGCTTCATATGGGCTGAATCCACAACACGTGTTGGATTGTGTCGAGGGGCTAATCTTACTTGGATTTGGGTTAGGTCAACACATAAACAAAAACCAAAAACTTTCTTTTCTTCACGCAGCATCACCACACATAACAGGGGACTCATGACCGGCAACAGGATGTCACAATCTCACTGGAAAGAAAGAAAACTGAACCTGTCGGAGATGAAACAAAAGTTACTGGAGAAGAGGGAAAACAATTGAAGAGCACCAAGAAATTCTTTGGAAAAACATAATAAAAACTAAAAGTAGAATCTAAACCTAGCTATATATATATATATATATATATATATATATATATATATATTTTTTTTTCCTTTGGTTTGCCTAAGAATACCACCAGGGTCCCAAACCATGGGCTCTGATACCATGTTAACGTTTGTGTTTAGGGTTTAAACAATGATTAGAGTTTCAAGAAAGAAAGGAAATCGAGATATAGTAAGCAGTAAACTGGTTACTAACCCTAAGATTAGTAGTCATATATATAGATAACTTAATATTATGAAATTGCATCAATACTCTTAAACCCTAATACTCTCAACACTCTAACAAATATTAATAAATCAATCAAATGAACAGAATAAACATCAATTGTCAAACAACATATTCTCAAAATTCTGGTAAGCCTAGCTTAAAATAACTTCCGTAATATCATGTATGTATGTGTCAATGCGTGAATACTTGCCTCCCAACGCTAATATATGACCAGTTATGCTTTCAATCTTATTTGGATTTCTCATTTATATACTATATAAATGATAACAGAATAAACATTAATTGCAAAACAACATGTTCTCAAAATTCTGAAAAGACTAGCTTAAAACAACTTCCGTAATATACATACAATCATATATGTATGTGTCAATGCGTGTATACCTGCCTCCCCAAGCTAATATATGACAAGTTGTGATTTCAATCTTATTTGGATTTATCATTTATATACCATTCAACTTCCTAAGGACCTAAACTAACATTTCTTAACATCTTAAACAGTCATCTTGCACAGTATGTATAATACAAATGTCCACGAAAAAATTGGAAAGACAACATTAAGGTTATACAGAACAATTTAAGCAGAAAGAGAGCCCAGGGTACACCTAGTGAAGGGTGACCATCATATGCAAACATGATGAACTCAAAAACTTGTTTATGAAAACAGTAACAAACATATTTTGAATATCAGAGATAAGTTTTTGTATGTGACACTAGATAACTGCCCTCATGAACACAAACCAAACATTCCCTGCATCTCCACAAACTAGAAACAAAAGATTCGTGTAAAATAAAAATAAGCCAACCAAACAAGAGACAACCCACCTTTAGGTCTTCAAGAGTAAACCCCCTACCAGCTCTCACTTTCTTGTTATACTTTAAAAGTTTGGCCATGGACAATAGGGCGAAGTGGACCAGAAGTAGGTCTAGGAAATACTTTTACAGCTTTCTTTTGCCGAGCTGGAAATAGTTTCAGAGAACATAAATGAATCAGCCAAAGTAACTAATTAAGAATGAGCATTTTGCAAAGCACAAGCATAATGTGCACACATATTTGAACACATGCATCAGAGAGAGAGAGAGAACATCATAATAAAAGAAAAATATGGACCAGAAAAGAAGAAAATAGAAAGCAAGGGTAAAGCTACTCACCAATTCTCCTCCTTGTTTTTCTAGCAGGCTGGTTAAACCATGTTTTCACATAGTTTTGCCAATGCTTTTTAAGGTGGCCATTCGGCACAACATAGTTATGATTAACCATTTCTTAAACTTACCTGTAAAGTCAATGGCATGAATGAGAAACATCCACCGATGTCATAAGTTAATACAATCAAAGACCCCAGATAGTTTCAACAGATGATAAACAGGGATTTTTTTATATTATTTTCTAGTCTTGTTTTCCTTTTAATTAAGGTTGCAAGACAATAGTCATTGAGATGACATCAAATTCATTTTTTTGAAGGGGGTTAAGGCAATAGTCATTGCAAGCACATCAAATCTCATTTTGTTCTGCTCAAACATCAAAATAAACCATGAAGTAATCATCGTGGGCACATTTCACCAAGACTGAAGTACCTGTGACCCCAAAGAGGAACTAATTGTGTGGCTCTGATCAGCGATACGCGTCCACATTCTGAAGGTTCTCCATGTCAAAGAAAGGTTCAACACATGAATTCTTCGACAGGTGGAAGTAAAGTTTCAAAAACAAATGGGGGAGAAATACCTAGAAGCAGAGTACCTATCATGGCTTGTATGGAAGCATTGTGCTTAATTTTACTTTTGTTCATATTTAAGTGACATGCTCATGCACAAAAGCGAGCCTAGTTATTTTCGTATGGCATTCGAGGAGGCAATTTTAGCAGAAAGTGGTTTCCTGGACGCAAACATTGAAATTAAATAGCCTATAAAGCTCTGACACCGGACAGAATAGCGATTATTCTGCAGGCTAGTCGAACAGATCGTTCACAGGGAGTAACACAAGAAAAACCCTAAAAACAATGCAGAGAAACAACTCTGATGTTTATTTAAAATTATGCAAATTCAATAATAATGTTTACGAAACCCTAAGACCCTATTTATAAGGTCGAAACAAAATAGGAAAATTAAATTAAGGCTGAAATTAAAATAACTAAAATAAAAAGTTTCCTAAAAAGTGTAAACTGCCAATTTGGAGGCCTAAATGTCGTTTTTTGGCTAAAATTTTGCCAGGCTTATTTTTATCAGGTTTTGTTCGTTGGCCCATTTCCAATCAGACTAAGGTCTTTTGGGCTTGATCTGAGCCCGTGGCCCATTCTAGGTAGTCCACCTGCCAGTTCTGCGCTGATATGCCAACTCTGCATCATCTGACTTGGATCCTCCTGCGTCAAGCTCATCCCAGCAGCTTTATAATATTCATTCATCGTGCCACGGTATTCCTTCACAGCTCTGTGAAGAGCATGGTAGCCATATTCTTCGTCTTCATCATCCTTGTACTCTGGCCATAAGTGAACTGCAATGTGTTCTGCACTAGAGTCGCTTGGAGGTTCAGTCACCAATTGCCCTAATGCTACAGACCTCCTCACGGACTTCAGTGATCTTTGACTTGAAGATCCTTCGGAATTCGGACAACTCCTATTGTATATTAATTAGGAGTATTAAACAATGCGGCTAAAACTTCTTTCTGAAGATTCAAACAGATAAGACAAGAAAACAATGAGAAAATTAATATATGTAAATATAAAGAATGATGATCATTAATGATTAAATACTGAAAGATACCATTAGCAAAACTATTGAGGAGGTTTTCAAAAGATTCTCTCAAAAACTTTTTGACTGTTCTTTTCAAGTCAAATCGAGTATTGTATGGTTGGAAGCATGTATCAAATGGGAAATCACTCTTACCATTGAAACTTTGAGAATAAGTTTTTCTTCTTGTTGGTGTTTTACTGGAGCCTTCACTAGCCCGTGGCTAAAAAAATTATAACATCATTATAACTTAATTAGTAAAATTAGACCAGGAAAACCAAACTTTGACTATGTTGAAAGTGTAATAAATTGGTAATCTTTTATGATAATAATACTGCAAATAGGCATTACTTTACCTTTGATCCTTTTGCCCTTTCTTTCATTTTTTTGGAAGTTTTGGGTAGTATCCCATATTTTTCATAGTTTCGAATTCCAACCAAAGAGCGACATTTGTACCCCTCCGTTTTGTGATAATAATACTGGAAAAGAACATATTCATATCCTCAATCATAATTAAAACTTAAATTATGTACATTTCAGTATAAAAAAATGAAATTAAGCAAGATCATTAGAAAAGTACTAACCAAGAAAACTTAATAATTTTCTTAAAGAGAAATCTACTCATTTAAAACATATTAACTTTAGGCAGTGTCGCAAGCATATAAAATTCAAAGCATAACAAGGAGATTGATAGTTAGGATGGTCATTTATGGTTGATTCATCTTGTAGAAGAAGAATGTGCTGGGATTTATGTCCAACTAAAATATTAAAGTATACAAAAATTCGGATCACTGTGGAGTAAAATGATGAAATAACCCACCTTATCAATTTTACTATTTTTTCGTTGTCTAGGTAGACAAATCCAGTTTTTCGACCATTTAGCCTCTTTTTGATTTTCTACAGCCCCAGATCCCAATGCCACTTGTCTCTCTTCACGAGGCCTTAAATTCTCTTGCTGCACATATTTATAAATGCATTACAACTAACAATATTACAATGTAAATTAATATCAAATCTGCTAAATAAGGTAATTTTCTTGTACCATGAATGATGCTAGTCTTTTAGAGCTACATATATATTATACATTGAAGGACTACCTTATATTTTTATGGGGTAATACTAAAAGGATTTTCAGGCAGCCTGAATGATATAAGTTAAGAGTTCAACAACTTTAAATGATAATATTTTTCTTTAAAATGTGTATAATTGGGGAAAAAACTAGAAGTTAGGGACAAAGTGTCGTTTGAGTGTGTCTTCATGATACGTGTATATATCATTGATGACACACAAAACTTAAAAGGTTTTATAGCTTTGACTTGATCGAAAAAAACTATAAATTCTCTAAAGAGAAAAATAAAAATATATTATAAAAGCTCTTTGACCATCTTTTCGTGTTACGCATTAACTAAAAAACCCAAAACTAGTCTGTTTCTTCACCCAACAATAGCTTAAAACTAAGATAATTAAAAAAATATTCAATGACTTTTCTAAAGGAAAAAAAAGAAATCATATTCAACTCGATGCATCTTTATGTTCTTGTGTTGGCGCAATATGTTATGAATTATACAAGAATTCTAAACCTGTATATGAATCAGCTAAAATATAAAATATTTTCAAGCTTCAATTTTTTTCATTATTTAGCTAGAAAATATTAAAAGCTTCATGAACCTTCATGCTGGGACAAATATAATGATAACTTCCTCTTCATCTCATATGTGTACCCAATCATTATATACTTCACTTGTCAAGCAAGACAAACAAAAGAAAAAAAATATCAAAGTTTGGTACAAATATTTAAATGGGATTTCATCATCAAAATTTGAATAAATTAATAAATAATGCATTATGTTATAAGAAATATACGCATAAGTTTAAAAAACAGTCTGGTTAAAAGAAAAAGGGGGAAAACGATAACTTAAAACAAATCTAACCCTAGTTCTTTATCTTTTAGACAAATAATAACTATGACTATAACGATAATGACAATCGATTCACCTAGCATATAAATGTATCTAAATTCATTTTAAAACTAACCAAACAAAAAATGGTAGCAATAATTTACCCCATCCATTCCTCTGATATATTTGGCTGATAGACTTTGCTTGTGATCTATATATAAACCATCTCGTTCATGCTTGGGAACCTGCACAAAAGTCTCCATGTCAGACTTTCCCATAAATTGTACAAAACAGGAATATCTTTTCTTGTGAAGAACTTTTTTCAAACAAAAAAAATCAGAAGACAAATAAGGAAGATCTTGTTAATTTGTTGAACACTTGTAGAAATATTATCAAGTGAATTGTTACCACCCCAAAACCTACATTATATTTTTAGTTTCTACAACCTCCTCTGAGAAGGATACAAAGGGAAGATCTAAAGTGCTTACCTGAATTGTTCTTTGTATAGGAATGGAGAGAATAATATCTGATAAATCATCAATCCGAACTCTGCAATTCCATCACCACAAGTCAACACCATAAGTAAAAAAGAAGAAAATTTTGAACAAGAAACATTAAAATAAAAATAAATTGAATTCTTGAAATTTTTTTTGTTAAAGATTAAACCTTGCAAGTTGCACCATATACTGATTTATGATCATCACCATCTTCAGTAGCTTCCCACATATTCTTGACTTATCAGATTTAGTGAAAAAGCAAAGGCTCATACTAGTCATGTGTGTGTGTCTGTGTGTGTCTATATATACATATATATATATATGTATGTATGTATATATATATGTATGTATGTATATATATGTATGTATATACATATATATCTAAACTTGTCTAGGGTTAAGTCTTAAGGTCTTGAAAAGATCCCTGCAGTTAATACTTATCCAATTTGTTTTACTAGAACTATACTTTGTTTTGTTTAAAATTATCCAATTTTTTTATTATTATTGGGGAAACAGTTATGACTCAACCTTGATTTTTATTTCATTTTGTCTCCTCTTCCTTTTTTAAAGTGTGTTGTAGGTGCATGAAAGGACTAGCAAACCAACTTAACAAAGACATCAAATAAGTTACATTTGTTCACCGTTCAATGGTAAAGGTAAGTATTTCGTTCATATCTATTTAGAAACATGATGCTCTTTTTTACGTGCTATTATTCAAGATCTTAGTACCTTTTTCTCATTAAGAAGGTATTAAATTGTAATCTCTTTGTCCCACATCATATATGGTTGGTTTTCTCTTTAAAAAGTAACTAATCTACTCTTAGTATCCATTTCACTAGATTCGTTGTATAAATACAAATTAGGCACTCATCCATCATTTTATTCTTAATCTAGTTAGACTATAATTTTTTTAATCCATATTAAAAAAAACAAGAGTTTAATTTGAATCATACAAGATATAAATTTTAGGAACGTACAATTTATGCTCATGAGCTTCAAAAACATAAATGTCAAGTGACTTATTGTCATTTACTAGACAACGATTTCTCATTTTTTAATAGCAAAAGACAATCTATTAATCATATTGTAAAAACATGATTTAGATAACTACATTTATATCATCCATTGTTGAATTATTTACCAATCCTATTGCATCAAATGACTAAAAAAACGCAAGCCAATGTAATATGAGTTCATTAATTAACGAGTGATAAATGCAAAGTTTAAATAACATATAAGCTTAAGAAACTTGTATTCCAAGTATCACTATGAGATCGGCAATGGACTACATATCTGGCAAAAGCAAAATTTAAATCCATATTCACATCATGATCAATGTTAAATGTTTCCTATATCTATTTTTTCTCTTAAAATAGAAAAAGAATAAATAATATTCTACTTGTATTAGTCATTTCCTATCATTCTTCTCAGAACCATGTATTTTTAAATAAATTAAATGTTTTGAAAGTAGTCTAAGTGCCTAAAACTGGAAGTTGTTGTATAACAAAAGTGAAACTGTGCCTTGTGGACTTGTTTATAGAAAGGCTTTAGCTAAACGTATGTTGACGTGTCTAGGGAAACCATACTTTATATATGAATGATAAAAAAAATTGAACTTAAATTTATTAGTCAAGAAATTGAACTTAAATTTTTTGGTCACTCGGGACTATAAAACAATCTAAGCAAGGGCCATGCACATCTTAGCTTCTGTCCATAATTAGAATTCCATTAAATCAAAAAAGTGGTGTATGTAAAAGATCACTTCTTCCAATTCTATGTGTCATTACGGCTTTCGGGAGTAAACGATTAATCAATTAAATCCTCACAAATTTTTGTTGGTTTAACAACTCTCACCTTCATCTTCATCCTAATGTAGTTCACAAGTTATAACTAAATTCTTGATGGAAGCATAAAATGATTTCTTCATTTCATGGGATTTTTTATTTTAATTAATCACCTACCATTACTACATTGTGATTATTATTATTATTATTGTTGTTGTTGTTGTTGTTGCTGTTGCTTATTAAGATTTCAATCCACACACCCATAAGAAATAAAATCACGCAAATACAAAGAGAAAATTAAATAAACACGAACACCAAAATTAATATGGTTAGCTCCAACGGGCCTATGTCCACGGTAACACACTCCACTAATAAATCAACCACAGTAAAACTTTTTGGATGGTAGAAAAGTGGTAAAACCCTCTCAACTATCACTATCCCAAATTCCGTTACATCCTCTTAAATAATCCGACCATTGGTTATCTTAGTGCTACAAGACTTTAGATAGCTAAAAATAAAAGACTCTTAGAGCCCTATTTATAATCGTTAGTACCCACAACTAGGACTACTTACAATTACTCTTCTACCTAATGTAGGATTTGAGGGGTATCCCAACAAATTCATCCCTCGACTCAAGTCCCCAAGCACTTCAACCTCTTTGCCTGTGAATATACCACTCGTCTATCTCGAGTAAGGATCACTCTTTCACTGATGTTGTGATAGATATTCATTCTACTGAGGTTCAATCAAATCCTATGTAAAATTTGCATGTTAACAATGTGGATTTAGAAAGGAATGAAGAGTCATGCTTGGGTGTTGAGTTTGTCTTTGAGTCCGAGTCAGCAGATAACAAGTTGCTGAATTGAAGTGCTATAGCTCTTTTGTGCAATGTTGTGATTTTATTAAAGGTTCTCATGGTTACACAATATATGAATTTGTTCTCTTTTGTTCCGTTGGGTGGAATCAATGTGTTGCTTTTATTTAGTAGTCGAGTGGAGATGTTAAAAAGCCTTAAGGTGGATAAAAGTTGATTTGATATGTTGTTTTTGAAGTTGGATCCTTGGTGTCCTAATATAGTAAGTGAGGAACAATTTCTGTTGATTCACTTTGAAAGAATCCCTATCCAAGTATGGCATCCCAAGTTCTTCAAACAATTTGTTATTAAGGTCAGGAGTACTTTACACATGAAAATCTCATGAACAAGTGTTTGATAGACATAGATGGGCACTAATATGAGTTAAAATCCTAAGCTCAATAGTCGTGGGGCAAAACCATGTATACAACTCACTCTTTTTTTTGTTCCTTCTGATGTGGGATAACTCATATGTGGATATCCTAACAGATGGAACTATTCATCCACAAACTCAACCATGTTGTGCTCATCGTGGAAGCCACTCGAATGTGACCAACTCAAACCAGATTCTGATTTCTCTTGTTAAGGTTGGTAGTCCTTCACACACTAGAGATATATCGCATAACACATGCTTGATAGACTTGGATGAGCACCAACTTGACTCAAAATTTTAAACTCAAGAATCTTGGACCCAACCTATGTATATAACCCACGCATATATTTTTATTTCTTCTGATCTAGAATAACTCACATGTGTATATCCTAACAAACAATAGTAAAAATTCAGAGGATTGGTAAGGAGAATAAGCAAGTCAACTTTGTTTATCAAAATCATATTTTAGACCTAGGTGGAGAATTATTCGGATAAGCACAAAATCTTATAGAAGGCTCGATTAAAACTTTGAGGTTTTGATCTAGTGGAAGCAAATCTGGTCCAAGGGTTTGATTACTTGACCAGAGTTGAAATTGTTTTGCCTCATAATTTTTTGTGCAAGGTCGGAGCAACATGGTGTGAAGAACAAGCTATGGCATGGATTCCCAAAAACAATTTGCTTGGCAAGTAGTGTGTTGAAGAAGCCACTTGCTATGCAAACAA
This sequence comes from Bretschneidera sinensis, assembly GCA_023935145.1. Classification (NCBI taxonomy): domain Eukaryota; kingdom Viridiplantae; phylum Streptophyta; class Magnoliopsida; order Brassicales; family Akaniaceae; genus Bretschneidera; species Bretschneidera sinensis. The sequence continues at coordinate 99,841,020 of CM043704.1, forward strand.
CTTGGTGAGTAAGCTACTTAGTGAGCAAGCATCTTGGTGGGTAAGTGACGCCGGGCAGAATAGCGATTATTCTGCAGGCTAGTCGAACAGATAGTTCACAGGGAGTAACATAAGAAAAACCCTAAAACAATACAGAGAAACTACTCTGAAGCTTTATTTTAATTTATTCCAAAAATACAATAATAATATTACGAAACCCTAAGACCTTATTTATAAGGTCGAAGGTAAAATAGGAAAATTAAATTAAGGCCGAATTTAAATTAAATAAAATAAAAGGTTTCCTAAAAACTAAAAACTGCCAATTTGAAGGTCTAAACTTCGTTTTTTGGCTTAAAAATGATAAGGCTAAGTATAATATACTAAGTTTTCCCCGAAAGCTCGTTTCCAATCAGACTAGGGTCTTCAGGGCCCAATCGGAACCTGTGATCCGCTAAACGATGTAAACCGGCTTAGGTAGCCCACTTGCCATTAGACAGCTCAGCATCATCTGACTCGGATCCTCCTGCATCAGTCGCCCCGGGTTGGAAAGAACTCGTCCTCGAGTTTACAATAACCACATCAGAATCCCCAAAACAAGGACTCAAGTGTTTCACATTAAAGACCTCAGGCGGCAACCCAGGAGGAAGATCCTCTGGGATCAAGTCAGAAAACTTTGCTAATAGCGACAAATCCACTCTGAAACCGAGATCTCCATAACGATCCTCCCGACCACGGTGTTCCCCGAATCGAGCAGGATTGTAATACGGGTTTTCGAAACTGGAATCAGAATCATGATCTTTCATCTCACGATCACCTAAATTCTGCGCCGTTAGATGCTGGGTTAACTTTGCAACCTGCCTCTGTAAATCCTCAATCATCACATCCTGAACGTTATGATCACGGCGTAGGGCTTCCTCGTTTGGAACCTGCCTGCAACGACCACAACCACGATCACCAGTCATGGAAACTGATGAAATCTCACCCCAGGAAGATGTTGAAGCTCTGATACCAACTGACACTGGGCATAATAGCGATTATTCTGTAGGCTAGCGAACAGATAGTTCACAGGGAGTAAAATAAGAAAAACCCTAAAACAATACAGAGAAACTACTCTGATGCTTTATTTTAATCTATTCCAAAAATACAATAATAATATTACAAAACCCTAAGACCTTATTTATAAGGTCGAAGCTAAAATAGGAAAATTAAATTAAGGCTGAATTTAAATTAAATAAAATAAAAGGTTTCCTAAAAACTAAAAACTGTCAATTTAAAGTTCTAAACTTCGTTTTTTGGCTTAAAAATGATAAGGCTTAGTATTTTATACTAAGTTTTTCCCGAAAGCTCGTTTTCAATCAGACTAGGGTCTTCGGGGCTCAATCGAAACCTATGACCCGCTAAACGATGTAAACCGGCTTAGGTAGCCCACTTGCCATCTGACAGCTCAGCATCATCTGACTTGGATCCTCCTGCATCAGTAAGGTCTGATGGCTATAAATAATAATATGTGATATGTATGCATGATGATCATGATAATGTCATGAAAAATTAATTTGAATCTAGATCATGTTTGACCCTAAGGTGAGGGTTTTACCACTATACTTTGTTTTGTTTTAACTGATCAAATTTTGTAATTTTATTTGTGCAACCCATATATTTCTCTATTTTTCTGTGTTGTGAGGGGGACTAATGAAATAATTGAACAAAAACATCAAATATGTTAGTTCTGTGCATTGTTCAATGGTAAAGGTAAGTACTTACAAATAATCTCGCAATGCATACATATTTAGAAGTGTACATGAAATTATTCAATGTTCACGGTGTGTTTTATATATTCCTTCCTTCATACCTATGTAGAATCATGTTGGATTTTGTCGTATCCTATTTTTCAGAATGACTCAAGCTACTATTCAAGATCTCAAGTACCTATTTCCCATAAAGTAGGTATTTAATTATGATTCCTATGTCACAAATCATATATGACCGGTTACATTAAGGTTTTCTCTTTAATTAGTAAAGTCAACTAATCTACTCTTAGTGGTCATATCACTAGATTCATTGTACAAATAATAAATAGTCACTTTATCCATCATTTTATTCTTAATCTGAGTATACTGCAAAATTCTTAATCCAAATTAAGAAATGTGAGGTTAATTTGAATCAAACAAGATAAGATTTAGGGACAACTTTTTAAAGTTTTCTAGTCGCTAGCTGCCTTAGCTTCAAAACAAATAATGAATGAAAACTTCAAATTAAGGAATTGAAATTATTTATTTGGATATTTTCTCGAAATGAAATGTGTTTGATTATGATGTTATGGTGACTTTTAAGCTTCTCTTATTTTTATCCATCCTTTCTGAAAGTATCATTTCTTCATATATGTTGAGGAGTGAATGCTTTTGGTATTTATATGAAGTCATAACTAATATGGAAGATTAAAATCTTTCTATAATCTTTTGAACGTCCTGATAATTTTTTTGAATGCACTGCAAACATTGAAATGCATGCTTTATAGGATACCAGTACTATTACGTCACATATACCTTTTTATTGTCCCACTTATCTTCTTTTTATCTAAAGGAATTGAATTCACTTTACAATGGCCTCTACATTGTGCTTCATTGCATTAATCTCATCGTCACCCTCTGTTCATTGCCACTAATTTTCTGCTTTGATCATAGTAAAGTGCAATAAATCCGGGCCCTAGCCCTTTAATAAGTGCAGCAGTAAATGGAGATATGATCACTAGCTGGTATATTGGAACAAGTAGATTTTACTAGACCATTGTAAATTGAAAAGGCAGAATTGCAGGAAATGGGAACCAAATTTACATGAATTATATATATATGTCTCCTAAACACCCAAAACTTAGAAGATATGTAAAAAAATGGGAGTTGAGGAACTAATTGTGTGGCTCTGATCAGCGATATGCGTCCACATTCTGAAGGATTTTCATGTAAAAAAAAGGTTCAAAACATGAAATCTTCCTCAGGTGGAAGTAAAGTTTCAAATACAAATGGTGGAGAAATACCTAGAAGCAGAGTACCTATCATGGCTTGTATGGGAGCATTGTGCTTAATTTTACTTTTGTTCATATTTCAGAGACATGCTCATGCACAAAAGCAAGCCTAGTTATTTTCGTATGGCATTCAAGGAGGCAATTTTAGCAGAAAGTGGTTTCCTGGATGCAAACATTGAAACTAAATAGCTTATAAAGCTCATCCCAGCAGCTTTATAATATTCATACATCATGCCACGGTATTCCTTCACAGCTCTGTGAAGAGCATGGTAGCCATCTTTTTCGTCTTCATCATCCTTGCACTCTGGCCGTAAGTGAACTGCAATGTGTTCTGCACTAGAGTCACTTGGAGATTCAGTCACCAATTGCCCTAATGCTACAGACCTCCTCACGGACCTCAGTGATCTTTGACTTGAAGATACTTCAGAATTCGGACAACTCCTATTATATATTAATTAGGAGCATTAAACAATGCGGCTAAAACTTCCTTCTGAAGATCCGAACAGATAAGACAAGAAAACAATGAGAAAATTAAAGTATGTAAATATAAAGAATGACGATCATTAATGATTAAATACTGAAAGATACCATTAGCAAAACTATTGAGAAGGTTTTCATAAGACTCTCTCAAAAACTTTTCGATTGTTCTTTTCAAGTCAAATTGAGTATTGTATGGTTGGAAGCATGTATCAAACGGGAAATCACTCTTACCACTGAAACTATGAGAATTAGTTTTTCTTCTTGTTGGTGTTTTACTGGAGCCTTCACTAGCCCGTGGCTAAAAAAATTATAAAATCATTATAACTTAATTAGTTAAATTAGACCAGGAAAACCAAACTTTGACTATGTTGAAAGTGTAATAAATTGGTAATCTTTTATGATAATAAAACTGCAAATAGGTATTACTTTCTTTCACATTTTTGGAAGTTTTGGGTAGTATCTCATATTTTTCATAGTTTCGAATTCCAACCAAAAAGCGACATTTGTGCCCCTCCGTTTTGTGATAGTAATACTGGAAAAGAACATATTCATATCCTCAATCATAATTACAACTTAAACTATGTACATTTCAGTAAAAAAAAATGAAATTAAGCAAGATTATTTGAATAGTACTAGTCAAGAAAACTTATTAATTTTCTTAAAGAGAAATCTACTTGTTTAAAACATATTTACTTTATGCATTGTCGCAAGCATATAAAATTCAAAGCATAACAAGGAGATTGATAGTAAGGATGGTCATTTATGGTTGATTCATCTTCTAGAAGAAGAATATGCTGGGATTTAAGTCCAACTAAAATATTATAGTATACAAAAATTCAGATCACTAAGGAGTAAAATGATGTAATAACCGACCATATCAATTTTTCTGTTTTTTTGTTGTCTTGGTAGGCAAATCCAGTTTTTCGACCATTTAGCCTCCTTTTGATTTTCTACAGCCCCAGATCCCAATGCCACTTGTCCCTCTTCATGAGGCCTTAAATTCTCTTGCTGCACATATTTACAAATGCATTTCAACTGACAATATTACAATGTAAATTAATATCAAATCTACTAAATAAGGTAATTTCTTGTACCATGAATGATGCTTGTCTTTTAGAGCTACATATATATTATACACATTGAAGGACTACCATATTTTTTTTTTTGGGTAATACTAAATGGATTTTCAGGCAGCCTGAATGATATGTAAGGTATGAGATCAAAAACTTTAATTGATAATATTTTACTTTAAATTGTGTATAATTGGGGAGAAGACTAGAAGTTAGGGATAAAGTGTCGTGTTGAGTGTCTTCATGATACATGTATATATCATTGAAGACACACTAAACTTAAAAGGTTTTTTAGCTTTGACTTGATCTAAAAAAACTATAAATTCTCTAAAGAGAAAAATAATAAAATATTATAAAAGCTCTTCGACCATCTTTTGGTCTTATGCATGAACTAAAAAACCAAAAACTATTTTGTTTCTTCATCCAACAATAGCTTAAAATTAAGATAATTAAAAAAATCTTCAATAATTTTTCTAAAGGAAAAAAAAGAAATCATACACCTAGCTGCATCTTTATATTCTTTTGATGGCGCGATATGTTATAATTATACATGAATTAAAAACCTATATCTGAATAAGCTAAAATATAAAATAATTTCAAACTTCATTTTTTTCTTTATTTAGCTAGAAAATATTAAAAGCTTCATGAACCTTGACGCCGGGGCAAATTTCCTCTTCATCTCATATGTGTACTCAATCATTATATACTTCACTTGTCAAGCAAGACAAACAGAAGAAAAAGTATTCAAGTTTGGTACAGATCTTTAAAAGGGATTTCATCATCAAAATTTTAATAAATTAAAAAATAATGCATTATGATATAAGTAATACACGCATAAGCTTAAAAACAGTTTGGTTAAAAGAAAAAGGGCGAAAACGATAACTTAAAACAAATCTAACACCAGTTCTTTATCTTTTAGACAAAGAAGGACTATGACTAAAATGATAATGACAATCGATTCACCAAGCATATAAATGTATCAGAATTTATTTTAAAACTAAAAACAAAAAATGGTAGCAATAATTTACCCCATCCATTCCTTTGATATATTTGGCTGATGGATTTTGCTTGTGGTCTATATATAAACCATCTTGTCAATGCTTGGGAACCTGCACAAAAGTATCCATGTCAGTCTTTTCCATTAATTGTACAAAACAGGAATATGATTTCTTTGTTATGAACTTTTTTCGGAAAAAAGAAGAAGTCAATTTCACCCAAAAAAAAATCAAAAGACAAACAAGGAAGATCTTGTTATTTTGGTGAACATTTGTAGCAATATTATCAAGTGAATTGTCACCACCCCAAAACCTACATTGTATTTTTAGTTTCTACAACCTCCTCTGAGAAGGACGCAAAGGGAAGATCTAAAGTGCTTACCTGACGTGAATTGTTCTTTGTATAGGGATGGAGAGAATACTTTCTGATAAATCATCAATCCAATCTGTGCAATTCCATCACCACAAGTCAACACCATCAGTTAAAAAGAAGAAAATTTTGAACAAGAAACATTAAAATTAAAATAAATTGAAATCTTGTACTCTTTTTTTTGTTAAAGATTAAACCTTGCAAGTTGCACCATATACTAAGATTTATGATCATCACCATCTTCAGTAGCTTTCCACATATTCTTGACTTATCAGATTTAGTGAAGAAGAAAAGGCTCATACTAGTCATGTATATCGATATATACACACACACATATATATATATATATATATATAGTTGATCTTGTCTAGGGTTAAGTCTTAAGGTCTTGAAAAGATCCCTGCAGTTAATAATTATCCAATTTGTTGTATAACTATACTTTGTTTTGTTTAAAATTATCCCTTTTTTTATTATTATTGGGGAAACCATTATGACTCAACCTTTATTTTTATTTCATTTTCTCTCCTCCCTTTTTTAATGTGTTGTAGGTGCATGAAAGGACTAGCGAACCAACTTAACAAAGACATCAAATAAGTTACATTTGTTCACTGTTCAATGGTAAAGGTAAGTATTTCCTTCATATCTATGTAGAAACATGATGCTCTTTTTTACCTGCTATTATTCAAGATCTCAGTACCTTTTTCTCATTAAGAAGGTATTAAATTGTAATCTCTTTGTCCCACATCATATATAGTTGGTTTTCTCTTTAATAAGTAACTGCTCTACTCTTAGTATCCATTTCACTAGATTCATTGTATAAATACAAATTAGGCACTTCATCCATCATTTTATTCCTAATCTAGTTAGACTATAATTTTTTTAATCCAAATTAAAAAAAAAAGTTTAATTTGAATCAAACATAAATGTCAAGTGACTTATTGTCATTTACTAGACAATGATTTCTCATTTTTTAATAGCAAAAGACAATCTATTAATCATATTGTAAAAACGTGATTTAGATAACTACATTTATATCATCTATTGTTGAATTATTTACCAATCCTATTGCATTGATTAAAAAAAAAAAGTGCAAGCCAAAGTAATATGAGCTCATTAATTAACGAGTGATAAAATGCAAAGTTTTAATAACGTATAAGCTTAAGAAACTTGTTCCAAGAATCACTATGGGATCGGCAATGGACTTCATATTTGGCAAAAGCAAAATTTAAATCCATATTCACATCATGATCAATGTTAAATGTTTCCTAAATCTACTTTTTTCCCTCAAAATAGAAAAAGAATAAATAATATTCTACTTGTATTAGTCATTTCCTATCATTCTTATTATAACCATGTATTTTTAAATAAATTAATTGTTTTGAAAGTAGTCTAAGTGCCTAAAAAAGTTGTTGTATAACAAAAGTGAAACTGTGCCTTGTGGATGTGTTTATAGAAAGGCTTTAGCTAAACATATGTTGACATGTCTAGGGAAATCGTACTTTATATACTAATGATAAAATAAAATTTATACTTAAATTTATTGGTCAAGAAATTGAAATTAATTTTTTGGTCACTCGGGACTATAAAACAATCTAAGCAAGGGCCACGCACATCTTAATTTCTGTCCCTAATTAGAATTCCATCAAATCTAAAATGTGGTGTATGTAAAAGATCACTTCTTCCAATTCTATGTGTCGTTACGGCTTTTGGGAGTAAACGATTAATCAATTAAATCCTCACAAGTTTTTGTTGGTTTAGCAAATCTCAGCTTCATCTTCATCCTAACGTAGTTCACTAGTTATAACTAACTTCTTGATGGAAGTATAAATTGATTTCTTCATTTCATGGGATTTTTTCTTTTAATTAATCCACCACCATTACTACATTGTGATCATTATATTATTATTGTTGTTGTTGTTGTAGTTGTTGTTGTTGTTTTTGTTATTGTCCTTGTTCTTGTGGTTTGTTAAGATTTTAATCCACCCACCCATAGGAAATAAAATCACAACCACAAAGAGAAAATTAAATAAACACGAACACCAAACTTTATATGGTTATGCTCTAACAGGCCTAAGTCAACGGTAGCACACTCCACTAATAAATCAACCACCGTAAAACTTTTTTCATAGTAGAAAAGTTGTAAAACCCTCTCAACTCTCACTATTCCAAATTCCCGCTACATCCTCTTAAATAATCTAACTATTGGTTATCTCAATGCTACAAGACTTTAGATAGCTAAAAATAAAAGACTCTTAGAGCCCTATATATAATAACTTGTATCCACAACTAGAACTACTTACAATTACTCTTCATCCCAATGTAGGATTTGAGGGGTATCCCAATAAATTCAACTCTCGACTCAAATCCCCAAGCACTTCAACCTCTTTTCCAGTGAATATACCACTCATCTATCTCGAGTAAGGATCACTCTTTCACTGATGTTGTGAGAGGTGTTCATTCTACTCAGGGTCAATCAAATCTTGTGTAAAATTTGCAAGTTAACAATGTGGATTTGGGGAGGAATGAAGAGTCATGCTTGGGTGTTGAGGTTGTCTTTGAGCCCGAGTCAGCTCATAACGAGTGGCTGAATTGAAGTACTATAGCTCTTTTGTGCAATGTCGTGATTTCATTGAAGGTTCTCATGGTTGGAGAATGTATGAGTATCTTCTCTTTGGTTCCTTTGGGTGGAATCAATGTGTTGTTTTTATTTAGTAGTCGAGTGGAGATGTTAAACAGCCTTAAGGTGGATAAAAGTTGATTTCATATGTGGTTTTTGAAGGTGGATCCTTGGTGTCCTAGTATAGTAAATGAGGAACAATTTCTGTTGATTCACTGTGAAAGAATCTCTATCCAAGCATGGCATCACAAGTTCTTCAAACAATTTGTTATTAAGGTCAAGAGTACTTTACAAACGGAAATCCGTTGAACAAGTGTTTGATAGACATAGATGGGCATTAATATGAGTCAAAAGCCGAAGCTCAAGAGTCTTGGGCCAGACCATATATACAACCCACTCTCTTTTTTAATTCCTTTTGATGTGGGATAACTCACATATGAATATCCTAACAAATTAGTCTCCCCCTCAAGTTATATACCGAACTCTCCCTTAAATGGAACTATTCATCCACAAACTCAACCATGTGGTGCTCATCGTGTAAGCCACTCGAATGTGACCAACTCAAACTAGACTTTGATTTCTCTTGTTAAGGTTGGGAGTCTTTCACACACTAGAGATATATCGCATGAACATAGGCTTGATAGACATGGATGAGCACCAACTTGACTCAAAATTTTAAAGTCAAGAATCTTGGGCCCAACCTATTTATATAACCCACACGTACATTTTTATTTTTTCTGATGTGGAATAACTCACATGTGTACATCCCAACAAACAATAGTGAAAATTCAGAGAATTGGTAAGTGGAATAATCAAGTCAACTTTGTTGCTAAAAATCAGATTTTAGACCTAGGTGGAGAATTGTTCAGATAAGCGAAGGCTCGATTGAAACTGTTAGGTTTTGATCAGGTGGAAAGAAATCTGGTCCAAGGGTTGGACTACTTGACCAGAGATGAAATTTTTTTGCCTTATTATTTTTTGTGCAAGGTCGGAGCAACTTGGTGTGAAGAACAAGCTATGGCATGGATTCCCAAAAAAAAATTGCTTAGCAAGTAGTGTGCTGAAGAAGCCACTTGCTAAGCAAACAACTTGGTGAGTACGCTACTTAGTGAGCAAGCATCTTGGTGGGTAAGTTATGTTGGCTATAAATAATAACATGTTATATGTATGTATGATGATCATGATAATGTCAATAAAAATTAAGTTGAATCTTGTTGGAAAAGATTGAATCCCACTAAATAACTTTGTTTCTATTTTCTAGGAGTTAGTTTTCTTATTTATCTCATCTCTCAATTATCTCCTTATAATTAGCTAAGATTATTTTGTACATATAGCCGAAAAAGGCCTCATATTCAATACATAAGATATTCATTTTTTTCTAAAAGTTTACATGGTATCAGAGCTTTAGGGTTTTCTTTTTCTGAAAATTCTAAAGCCTTCATCGCTTCATCTGTTTTGGCTTTCATAGCCAACCACACCTCTGTCTTTTATTGCAAATTTTTTATTCCCTCTAATCTTGCCTACTTCTCCATCATTAACCCACCATGGCTGAAAACACCACCATGCTCACAAAAGTTCCCAATCATCTGACTTTAGGTGATCTGCAGAATATTTAAGCAGTGTACAGGCTGAATGGGAAGAATTATCTGAAGTGGGGAAACCAAGGAGGACAACAATGAAATTTGGGACAGCAGTGGAATCAGTCCTATTTCACCAGGAATCAACCAAGTTCAGACCAAGGTACGCTTAATATAGAGGAGGTAGAGAAGTTAAAGGGACTTCTAGGATCGCTGAAAAAACCTAGTGGTTCATACTTTTTTGCATTCTCAGGTAAGTTCTCATTTTCATAAGGACTAAATGTCTCAGATGAAACTATCAGGAATTTATGGGTCATTGACTTAGGAGCCACAGACCATATGACACATTCTTCACTAAATTTTAGCACCTACTCTCCATTGTCCCAGCAATCGAAAAATAGTAATTGTTGATGGTTCTTTAACTACTGTAGCTGGTCTAGGAGATATTCATATCAGTCCTTCTCTTACTTTAAAAAATGTTCTTCATGTCCCAAAGTTGTCCACCAACTTAATATCCATTCAAAAGCTCACACATGATATAAATTGTAATATACTTTTCAATCCTTCTCAATGTGTTTTTCAGGACCAGGTTTCGGGGAAGAAGATTGGACTTGCTAAGGAGAGAAATGGGCTCTACTATCTTGATGAACCAAGCAAGTCACATATGGTCAAAAATAATTTATCTCTGTCATTTCTATCATCATCCAATAAAGACATCATTGGTTATAAGGATGGGGTCAAGGGGTACAAGTTATGGAATCCATAAAACAATAGTACAGTTTACAGCATAGATGTTGTGTTCAGAGAAACACAAAGGGATATGGTGGCTATCTAAGATGTACCGGAACAGCCAAAACAGGTTCAGATTGATCTTAGCCTAGGAGATAAAGAGTGCGAGACTACTCCACAGACTGCACCAGATACTTCAGATACTGAGTCAGTTGGGTCTGAGCAAGATATTCATGTTTCTGATGTTGAGGATGATGATTCAGATGTTGGCTCGGAGGTAGAGACCACGCCTGTCATAAGAAGATCCACACGGGTTAGGAGACCACCCATCAGGTATTCCCTTAGTGCTTGCAGTGCATTATATGCTTTAAGTATTACTAGTGATGATCCTAACACAGTGAAAGAGGCAAGGTCCTCGGAGGAGGCAAATCTGTGGGAGGATGCTAAGAAAGAGGAGATGCAGGCACTAGATAAGAATGAAACATAGAGCCTTGTGAAATTGCTTGATGATAGGAAGGCAATTGGGTGCAAATGGATTTTCAAGAAAAAAACAAATGCAGATGGAATGGTAGAAAAGTACAAGGCACCTCTGGTTGCAAGTGGGTATTCGCAAATAGAGGGAATTGACTATGGTGAAATATTTTTCCCGGTAGAAAAGTTGACATCTATCAGATGTGTCTTATCCATAGCAGCTCCTTATGATCTAGAGGTTGAGCAACTGGATGTGAAGACAGCTTTCCTTTATGGGGACTTAGAGGAGGAAATTTACATGAAATAGCCCGAAGGCTTTGTGAGCAAAAGCAAGGAAGAGCTAGTTTGTAAACTGAATAAGTCTTTGTACGGACTAAAGCAGTCACCTTGGATGTGGTACCAGAAGTTTGATACATATGCCATTCAGCTGGGGTTTATTCACATCTATGATGATCACTGCGTCTACGTGAAAAATTTAAGGGTTGATTTTGTCATTTTAACCTTGTATGTGGATGATATGCTGTTGATCATAAATAACAGGAAGATGATTAGCACTGTGAAGGCATTGTTGCCAAGGCAGTTTGACATGAAAGACCTAGGCCCAACAAACTTTATCTTGGGCATATAGATAAAGAGGGATCATGAAAATCAAAAACTATGGCTAAGTCAGAAGAAGCGTTAAAGAAATTCAACATGTCTGACAGTAAGCCGGTAAGGACTCCCATACCTTTGGGAACCAAGTTATCTGCGGAACAATGTCCGAAGATGGAGGAAGAAGCTGAAGATATGGCGCACGTACCTTATGCTAGTGCGATTGAAAGCTTGATGTACGCCATGGTGTGTACAAGACCAGATATTGCCCAAGCAGTGGGAGTATTGAGTAGATATATGTCTAATCCTAGGAAAGAGCATTGGACTGCAATCAAGAGAGTTCTTAGACATCTTCGTGGCATGTCAGAGTTTGCATTATGTTATGGAGGTTTGGGAAATAAGAAGAATCTTGATATTGTAGGATTAGTTGATGTTGACTAGGGAAGAGAGATTGATAGCAGGAGGTCTACAAGCGGGTATGTGTTCAATCTGTTTGGTGCGGCAGGAAGTTGGATGAGCAAAAGAAAAAGTGTTGTTGCCCTTTCATCTACAGAAGCAGAGTATATGGCAATAACTTATGCTAGAAAGGAAGTGGTTTGGCTTCAAAGGTTATGTGCTGAGCTTGGGTTTAAACAAAAAGCAATGAAGGTAAAATGTGATAATCATGGTGCTATCTTCTTAGCAAAGAATCATGCATTTCATTCACGGAGGAAGCACATTGATATCCAGTATCACTTCATCCGAGAAAAGATTGAAAAAAATGTGATAATCTTGGAGAAAGTCGATATAGCAGTGAACAACACAGATTTCTTTACTAAAGCAGTTAGTTTAGCAAAGTTTGAGTGGTGTACTATTGAGGTGGGCTTGATGAAACAAATTCCTAGGAAGTTTTCCATGTGTGCGAAGTATTTACCAAGTGGGAGATTGTTAGAGTGGGTGCATACTTCACGGGACCAGATTTATCGAACCCCGGACAAACACGGGGTCCTGCTCCCCGATGAACGAGTGAGGTCTCACTCTCCAGTGAGCGAGCAGGGCCCCGCTCCTCGGAGAGTGGGCAGAGGTTAGAGGGCAGCACCCCCAAAACTTTTGGGCCATGTACATGAGTTTGGCCTTGTTTTTTGCTTGGTGGTTTGGGCTTGGGCCCATAAAGAGCCGTAGTTCTGCAACAGAATGGAAACCTAATTAGACCCTAATTAGGACGTCTTAAGTTCCATATAAATAGTCTTTATGTACTGAGCATACATTGTAATAGAGAGATTTGTGAGGTTGATAATAAGAAACTTTTGGTAGGATGTAGCCCTATTCTTGAGTGAAACTATGTAAATCTTGTCTTTTTTTTCTTTCAGTTATAATTCATGTGATTGATAGGTCTCGAATCGTTCATTGACCAAAGATGAAATTTTTTTGCCTCATAATTTTTTGTGCAAGGTCGGAGCAACTTGGTGTAAAGAACAAGCTATGGCATGGATTCCCAAAAAAAAAATTGCTAGGCAAGTAGTGTGTTGAAGATGCCACTTGCTAATCAAACAACTTGGTGAGTAAGCTACTTAGTGAGCAAGCACCTTGGTGGGTAAGTTTTGATGGCTATAAATAATAACATGTTATATGTATGCACGATGATCATGATAATGTCATAAAAAATTAAGTTGAATCTAGATCACGTTTGACACTAAGGTGAGGGTTTTACCACTATACTTTGTTATGTTTTAACTTATCCAATTTCGAAATTTTATTAGGGCAACCCATACGACTCAACCCTTTTATATATATATATCATTTTCCCTATTTTTCTGTGTTGTGAAGGGGACTAACGAACCAATTGAATAAAGACATCAAAAATGTTAGTTTTGTGCATTGTTCAATGGTAAAGATAAGTACTTACAAATAATCTTGCAATACAACATATTTAGGTGTGTACATGAAATTATTTGATGTTCACGGTGTGTTATATATTTCTTCCTTCATACCTATGTAGAATCATGTTGGATTTTGTCGTATCTTATTTTTCAGAATGACTCAAACTACTATTCAAGATCTCAAGTACCTATTTCCCATAAAGTAGGTATTTAATTATAATTTCTCTGTCACAAATCATATATGACTGGTCACATCAAGGTTTTTTCTTTAATTAGTGAAGTCAACTAATCTACTCTTAGTAGTCATACGACTAGATTCATTGTACAAATCATAAATAATCAATTTATCCAACATTTTACTCTTAATCTGAGTAGACTACAAAATTATTAATCCAAATTAAGAAATTGTGAGGTTAATTTGAATCAAACAAGATAAAATTTACGGACAAACCTTTTTAATTTTGCTAGTCGCTAGCTGTCTTAGCTTCAATAGAAATAAGGAATGAAAATTTCAAATTTAGGAATTAAAATTCTTTATTTGGATATTTTCTTGAAATGAAATGTGTTTGATTGTGATGCTAGAGTGACTTTTAAGCTTCTTGTATTTTTATCCATCCTTCCCAAAAGTTTGGCAACATTCGAAGAGTTTTCAAAGATTTTCTCAAAAAATTGCTGTTCTCATTTATGGACATCATGCAACTTTTGTACTTCTATGAATAACTAGTCAAACATTATACTTTTATCCTAAAGTTTTCCATCAATGTTTTAAAGAGTGTGTATTCGGCTAAATTTTTCCTAACCAAGCAAAGTTTGGCTAAATTTAAATGAAAATTTTAAAAATACGGATTTTAAGATGGGATTCTGAGATTCTGAGACCTTAAATTCCTGATTGAAATAACGCCTAAACAGGCGATATTTTCCAATTCCCAAACTCTTTTTCCTTCTCTAATTTCCTGATCCATCTCTCTTTTTCTCTTTCTTCATCTCGAAGATACACTCACTGCTAGATCTTGTGGCCATACACGTGGATCTGGGTTTTGATTTTAACCGATATAGTTGCTGATCTGTTCCTCTAGCTCTCTTTCATGAATTTCTTCTTCTACTCTCTGCGAAGTGTTTCTAAGAAGACTACTTTTCTGTTTTTGGTGGTTATCAGTTATGGATCACGATCCTCACTGTTTGAAAATTGAAAATAAGTCAAGTTTACAGTGAGATTGAAAGCTACATCATTAAATGCAGAATAATTAAATTCAAATTTGTCTTTCAATCTCACCATGAACTTGACCTCCATTTCAATTTTTAAATGGAGAAGATCGTGGTCCATCAGAGATAAGTGTTTCTAAGATGAGCAATAGACTTTTTCAGAAAAGGCAGAGAAAAAAGAGGCTGTTTGATAGGCTAGAAACTCTCAAAAATAATTTTTTATATTTATGCATGCAAGGATTCAAGTGAAGATGTGATTTCAAAGGAGGAAGATGGAAATTCAACGAGTTTGGCAACTGTGAGAGAATGATCTCCTGAAACAAAAATTCAAAGCCCCTGAATAAGAAGAGAAACCCTCTATATTTAAAATTTTCTCTTAGATTTGAACTGCAGAAAAAAAAAAAAAAAAGCAATTTGGTGGCAAGAAACTGAGAACATTTATCTAACTTCAGGATTTCGCATGGAGAGAAAAAAAAGGAGATTTTTTAAATTCTATAGAAATAACCACTACAATGTAACTGCAAATTCTTTGTTCTATAGAAATAATCCCTTTTCATTTGAAAAATGCTCAGAATTTTAAAATTCCCTTAACCAAGCACAACCTAAACCAATTCAACATATAACTCTAATTAGCAAGGCCAACAACAAAATCCGATAACATACTGCTGCAAAATCAATATTCTCAGAACACATGAAATTCTAAAATCCAACAATTTAAACCATATATGAAATTTTATCTACTATTTTTTCTCTTCCTTCTCAGCCTCAGCAGCCCTCGTCATCCTGACACTAACATGGCATTCATCCGCTCTACACGGAGCTTGTTGTATGCGTTGAATGACTTCCTCTCTTCAGTAACCTTCACAAGCTCCACAGTCAGCTTCTCACGAACAATAGGCATGTACTGCCCTTGGACTTGGGTTGCTGTTGCAAGTTCATCAGGAGCAGAATCACCCACCTGCACAAGAAAGTGGGGCAGATATGAAATGTTGAGCGCACAAGCCAACAACAAGGTCTACTCAATATACTTTACCCATTTGAATTACCTTGAATTTGCGAGCACGTCTTGGGAAGACAACCAACTTAGCCTTATAGGTCTTCAACCTTTGAACATTGGATTGGAGACTCCAAAGAACGATTTTTACGTCGATGATCAACAGCAATGCCAATAGTGGGTGCCAGTTTCTTTGGAATTCCTGCAGATTGGTGGTAAGTAGGAGAAAAAGAGTCAAACCTCACATGAGACATAGGAAAGATAATATCAATAAATCAATCAAACGAACAGAATAAACATCAATGGCCAAACAACATATTCTCAAAATTCTGGTAAGCCTAGCTCAAAATAACTTCCGTAATATAATGTATATATGTGTCAATGCGTGAATACCTGCCTCCCCAAGCTAATATATGACAAGTTGTGCTTTCAATCTTATTTGGATTTCTCATTTATATACTATATAAATGATAACAGAATAAACATCAATTGCAAAACAAAATGTTCTCAAAATTCTGAAAAGACTAGCTTAAAACAACTTCCGTAATATACATATAATCATATATATATGTGTCAATGCGTGTATACCTGCCTCCCCACGCTAATATATGACAAGTTGTGATTTCAATCTTATTTGGATTTATCATTTATATACCATTCAACTTCCTAAGGACTTAAACTAACATTTCTTAACATCTTAAACACTCCTCTTGCACAGTATATATAATACAAATGTCCATGGAAAAATTGGAAAGACAACATTAAGGTTATACAGAACAATTTAAGCAGAAAGAGAGCCCAGGGTACACCTAGTGAAAGGTGACCGTCATATACAAACATGATGAACTCAAAAACTTGTTTATGAAAACAGTAACAAACATATTTTGAATATCAGAAATAAGTTTTTGTATGTGACACTAGATAACTGCCTTCATGAATACAAACCAAACATTCCCTGCATCTCCACAAACTAGAAACAAAAGATTCGAGTAAAATAAAAATAAGCCGACCAAACAAGAGACAACCCACCTTTAGCTCTTCAAGAGTAAACCCCCTACCAGCTCTCACTTTCATGTTATACTTTAAAGTTTGGCCATGGACAATAGGGCGATGTGGACCAGAAGTACGTCTAGGAAATATTTTTACAGCTTTCTTTTGCCGAGCTGGAAATAGTTTCAGAGAACAGAAATGAATCAGCCAAAGTAACTAATTAAGAATGAGCATTTTGCAAAGCACAAGCATAATGTGCACACATATTTGAACACATGCACCAGACAGAGAGAGATAGAGAGAGAGAGAGAGAGAGAACATCATAATAAAAGAAAAATATGGACCTGAAAAGAAGAAAATAGAAAGCAAGGGTAAAAGCTACTCACCAATTCTCCTCCTCGTTTTTCTAGCAGGCTGGTTAAACCATGTTTTCACATAGTTTTGCCAAAGCTTTTTAAAGTGGCCATTTGGCACAACATAGTTATGATTAACCATTTCTTACACTTACCTGTAAAGTCAATGGCATGAATGAGAAACATTCTCCAATGTCATAAAGTTAATACAATCAAAGACTCCAGATAGTTTCAACAGATGATAAACAGCGATTTTTTTATTATTTTCTAGTCTTGTTTTCCTTTTAATTAAGGTTGCAAGACAAAAATCATTGAGATGACATCAAATTTCATTTTTTTGAAGGGGGTTAAGGCAACAGTCATTTCAAGCACATCAAATCTCATATTGTTCTGCTCAAACATCAAAATAAACCATGAAGTAATCATCGTGGGCACATTTCACTAAGACTGAAGTACCTGTGACCCCAAAGAGGAACTAACTGTGTGGCCTTGATCAGCGATATGCGTCCACATTCTGAAGGATCTCCATGTCAAAGAAAGGTTCAACACATGAATTCTTCCACTGATGGAAGTAAAGTTTCAAATACAAATGGTGGAGAAATACATAGAAGCAGAGTACCTATCATGGCTTGAATGGGAGCATTGTGCTTAATTCTACTTTTGTTCATATTTCAGCGACATACTCATGCACAAAAGCAAGCCTAGTTATTTTCATATGGCATTCGAGGAGGCAATTTTAGCAGAAAGTGGTTTCCTGGACGCAAACATTGAAACTAAATAGCCTATAAAGCTCATCCCAGCAGCTTTATAATATTCATTCATCGTGCCACGGTATTCCTTCACAGCTCTGTGAAGAGCATGGTAGCCATATTCTTCATCTTCATCATCCTTGTACTATGGCCGTAAATGAACTGCAATGTGTTCTGGACTAGAGTCGCTTGGAGGTTCAGTCACCAATTGCCCTAATGCTACAGACCTCCTTACGGACTTCAATGATCTTTGACTTGAAGATCCTTCGGAATTCGGACAACTCCTATTGTATATTAATTAGGAGCAGTAAACAATGCGGCAAAAACTTCTCTCTGAAGATTCAAACAGATAAGACAAGAAAACAATGAGAAAATTAATAAATATAAATATAAGAATGATGATCATTAATGATTAAATACTGAAAGATACCATTAGCAAAACTATTGAGGAGATTTTCAAAAGACTCTCTCAAAAACTTTTCTACGGTTCTTTTCAAGTCAAATCGAGTATTGTATGGTTGGAAGCATGTCTCGTACTGGAAATCACTCTTACCATTGAAACTTTGAGAATCAGTTTTTCTTGTAGTTCGCGTTTTACTGGAGCCTTCACAAGCCCGTGGCTAAAAAATTTATGATGTCATTATAATTTAATTAGTACAATTTGACAAGGAAAACCAAACTTTGACTATGTTGAAAGTGTAATAAATTGATAATTTTTTATGGTAATAATACTGCAAATAGGTATTACTTTACCTTTGATCCTTTTGCTCTTTCTTTCACTTTTTTGGAAGTTTTGGATAGTATCCCATATTTTTCATAGTTTCGAATTCAAACCAAAGAGCTACATTTGTACCCCTCCGTTTTGTGATAGTAATATTGGAAAAGAACATATTCATATCCTCAATTATAATTAAAAATTAAATTATGTACATTTCAGTAAAAAAATGAAATTACGTGAGATCATTAGAAAAGTACTAGCCAAGAAAACTTAATAATTTTCTTAAAGAGAAATCTACTCATTTAAAACATATTAACTTTAGGCAGTGTCGCAAACATATAAAATTCAAAGCATAACAAGGAGATTGATAGTTAGGATGGTTATTTATGGTTGATTCATCTTCTAGAAGAAGAATATGCTGGGATTTATGTCCAACTAAAATATTAAAGTATACAAAAATTCAGATCACTGAGGAGTAATATGATAAAATAACCCACCTTATCAATTTTACCATTTTTTCGTTGTCTAGGTAGACAATTCCAATTTTTCGACCATTTAGCCTCATTTTGATTTTCTACAGCCCTAGATCCCAACGCCACTTGTCCCTCTTCACGAGGCCTTCAATTCTCTTGCTGCACATATTTATAAATGCATTACAACTGACAATATTACAATGTAAATTAATATCAAATCTGCTAAATAAGGTAATTTCTTGTACCATGAATGATGCTTGTCTTTTAGAGCTACATATATATTATACACATTGAAGGACTACCTTAGATTTTTTTGGGGTAATACTAAAAGGATTTTCAGGCAGCCTGAATGATATGTAAGGTAACAGTTCAACGACTTTAAATGATAATACTTTACTTTAAATTGTGTATAATTGAGGAGACTAGAAGTTAGGGAAAAAGTGTCGTTTGAGTGTGTCTTCATGATACACGTATATATCATTGATGACATACAAAACTTAAAAGGTTTTGTAGCTTTGACTTGATCTAAAAAAATTATAAATTCTCTAAAGAAAAAAATAAAAATATATTATAAAAGCTCTTCGACCATCTTTTCGTGTTACGCATTAACTAAAAAACCCAGAACTAGTCTGTTTCTTCACCCAACAGTAGCTTAAAACTAAGATAATTAAAAAAATATTCAATGACTTTTCTAAAGGAAAAAAAGAAATCATATTCAGGTCGATGCATCTTTATATTCTTGTGTTGGCGCGATATGTTATGAATTATACAAGAATTCTAAACCTATATATGAATCAACTAAAATATAAAATATTTTCAAGCTTTAATTTTTTCATTATTTAGCTAGAAAATATTAAAAGCTTCATGAACCTTCATGCTGGGACAAATATAATGATAACTTCCTCTTCATCTCATATGTGTACTCAATCATTATATACTTCACTTGACAAGCAAGACAAACAAAAGAAAAATATATATATCCAAGTTTGGTACAAATATTTAAATGGGATTTCATCATCAAATTTGAATAAATTAATAAATAATGCATTATGTTATAAGAAATATACACATAAGTTTAAAAAACAGTTTGGTTAAAAGAAAAAGGGGGGAAACGATAACTTAAAACAAATCTAACACAAGTTCTTTATCTTTTAGACAAATAATAACTATGACTAAAACGATAATGACAATCGATTCACCTAGCATATAAATGTATCTAAATTTATTTTAAAACTAACAAAACAAAAAATGGTAGCAATAATTTACCCCATCCATTCCTCTGATATATTTGGCTGATAGACTTTGCTTGTGATCTATATATAAACCATCTCGTCCATGCTTGGGAACCTGCACAAAAGTCTCCATGTCAGACTTTCCCATAAATTGTACAAAACAGGAATATGTTTTCTAGTGAAGAACTTTTTTCAAACAAAAAAAATCAAAAGACAAATAAGGAAGATCTTGTTAATTTGTTGAACATTTGTAGAAATATTATCAAGTGAATTGTTACCACCCCAAAATCTACATTATATTTTTAGTTTCTACAACCTCCTCTGAGAAGGATACAAAGGGAAGATCTAAAGTGCTTACCTGAGTTGTTCTTTGTATAGGAACGGAGAGAATAATTTATGATAAATCATCAATCCGAACTCTGCAATTCCATCACCACAAGTCAACACCATAAGTAAAAAAGAAGAAAAATTTTTGAACAAGAAACATTAAAATTAAAATAAATTGAATTCTTGAAATTTTTTTTGTTAAAGATTAAACCTTGCAAGTTGCACAAGATTTATTATCACCACCATCTTCAGTAGCTTCCCACATATTCTTGACTTATCAGATTTAGTGAAAAAACAAAAACTCATACTAGTCATGTATATCGATATATATACATATGTATATGTGTGTGTGTGTATATATATATATATATCTGAACTTGTCTAGGGTTCACTCTTAAGGTCTTGAAAAGATCCCTGCAGTTAATACTTATCCACTATAACTATACTTTGTTTTGTTTAAAATTATCCAATTTTTTATTATTACTCGGGAAACAGTTATGACTCAACCTTGATTTTTATTTCATTTTCTCTCCTCTTCCATTTTTAAAGTGTGTTGTAGGTGCAAGAAAGGACTAGCGAACCAACTTAACAAAGACATCAAATAAGTTACATTTGTTCACTGTTCAATGGTAAAGGTAAGTATTTCGTTCATATCTATGTAGAAACATGATGCTCCTTTTTACGTGCTATTATTCAAGATCTCAGTATCTTTTTCTCATTAAGAAGGTATTAAATTGTAATCTCTTTGTCCCACATCATATATGGTTGGTTTTCTCTTTAATAAGTAACTAATCTACTCTTAGTATCCATTTCACTAGATTCATTGTATAAATACAAATTAGGCACTCATCCATCATTTTATTCCTAATCTAGTAGGACCATAATTTTTTTAATCTAAATTAAAAAAAAACGAGTTTAATTTGAATCAGACAAGATATAAGCTTTAGGAACGTACAATTTATGCTCATGAGCGTCAAAAACATAAATGTCAAGTGACTTATTGTCATTTACTAGACAGCGATTTCTCATTTTTTTAATAGCAAAAGACAATCTATTAATCATATTGTAAAAACTTGATTTAGATAACTACATTTATATCATCTATTGTTGAATTACTTACCAATCCTATTGCATCAAATGAATAAAAAACGCAAGCCAATGAAATATGAGTTCATTAATTAACGAGTGATAAAATGCAAAGTTTAAATAACGTATAAGCTTAAGAAACTTGTATTCCAAGTATCACTATGAGATCAGCCATGGACTACATATTTGGCAAAAGTAAAATTTAAATCCATATTCACCTCATGATCAATGTTAAATGTTTTCTAAATCTATTTTTTTCTCTCAAAATAGAAAAAGAATAAATAATATTCTACACTTATTAGTCATTTCCCATCATTCTTCTTAAGAACCATGTATTTTTAAATAAATTAAATGTTTTGAAAGTAGTCTAAGTGCCTAAAACTGGAAGTTGTTGTATAACAAAAGTGAAACTGTGCCTCGTGGACTTGTTTATAGAAAGGCTTTAGCTAAACGTATGTTGACGTGTCTAGGGAAATCATACTTTATGTACTAATGATAAAAAAAATAAAAATAAAATTGAATTTAAATTTAAATTTTTTGGTCACTCGAGACTATAAAACAATCTAAGCAAGGGCCATGCACATCTTAGTTTTTGTCTATAATTAGAATTCCATCAAATCAAAAAAGTGGTGCATGTAAAAGATCACTTATTCCAATTCTATGTGTCGTTACAACTTTCGCGAGTAAACAATTAATCAATTAAATCCTCACAAATTTTTGTTGCTTTAACAACTCTCACCTTCATCTTCGTTCTAATGTAGTTCACAAGTTATAACTAACTTCTTGATGGAAGCATAAAATGATTTCTTCATTTCATGGGATTTTTTCTTTTAATTAATCAGCTACCATTGCTACATTGTGATTATTATTATTATTATTATTATTATTATTATTATTATTATTATTATTATTATTATTATTGTTGTTGTTGTTGTTGTTGTTGTTGTTATTGTTGTTTATTAAGATTTTAATCCGCACACCCATAGGAAATAAAATCACACAACTGCAAAGAGAAAATTAAATAAACACAAACACCAAAATTTATATGATTAGCTCCAACGGGCCTATGTCCACGGTAGTACACTCTACTAATAAATCAACCACAGTAAAACTTTTTGGATGGTAGAAAAGTGGTAAAGCCCTCTCAACTATCACTATCTCAAATTCTGTTACATCCTCTAAAATAATCCGACCATTGGTTATCTCAGTGCTACAAGACTTTAGATAGCTAAAAATAAAAGACTCTTAGAGCCTTATTTATAATAACTAGTACCCACAACTAGGACTACTTACAATTACTCTTCTACCTAATGTAGGATTTGAGGGGTTTAACAACAAATTCATCTCTAGACTCAAATCCCCAAGCATTTCAACCCCTTTGCATGTGAATATACCACTCGTCTATCTCGAGTAAGGATCACTCTTTCACTAATGTTGTGATAGATATTCATTCTACTCAGGTTCAATCAAATCATATGTAAAATTTGCATGTTAATAATGTGGATTTAGGGAGGATTAAAGAGCCTTGCTCAGGTGTTGAGTTTGTCTTTGAGCTCAAGTCAGCGGATAACGAGTGGCTGAATTGAAGTGCTATAGCTCTTTTGTGCAATGTTGTGATTTTATTAAAGGTTCTCATGGTTACACAATGTATGAATTTCTTCTCTTTTGTTCTGTTGGGTGGAATCAATGTGTTACTTTTATTTAGTAGTCGAGTGGAGATGTTAAAAAGCCTTAAGGTGGATAAAAGTTGATTTGATATGTTGTTTTTGAAGGTGGATCCTTGGTGTCCTAGTATAGTAAGTGAGGAACAATTTTTGTCGATTCACTAAGAAAGAATCCTTATCCAAGCATGGCATCCCAAGTTCTTCAAACAATTTGTTATTAAGGTCAGGAGTACTTTACACACGAAAATCTCATGAACAAGTGTTTGATAGACATAGATGGGCACTAATATGAGTCAAAATCCTAAGCTCAGGAGTCTTGGGGAAAAACCACGTATACAACTCATTTTTTTTTATTCCTTCTGATGTGGGATAACTCACTTGTAGATATCCTAACAAATTAGTCTCCCCCTCATGTGTAAGTTATATGCCAAACTCTCCCTTAGATGGAACTATTCATCCACAAACTCAACCATGTTGTGCTAATCGTGAAAGCCACTTAAATGTGACCAACTCAAACCAAACTCTGATTTCTCTTGTTAAGGTTGGTAGTCCTTCACACACTAGAGATATATCGCATAATACATGCTTGATAGACAAAGATGAGCACCAACTTGACTCAAAATTTTAAACTCAAGAATCTTGGGCCCAAGCTATGTATATAACCCATACATATATTTTTATTTTCTTCTGATCTGGAATAACTCACATGTGCATATCTCAATAAACAATAGTAAAAATTCAGAGAACTAGTAAGGAGAATAAGCAAGTCAACTTTGTTTCTAAAAACAATATTTTAGGCCTAGGTGGAGAATTGTTCGGATAAGCACAAAATCTTATAAAAGGCTCGATTAAAACTCTAAGATTTTGATCGGGTGGAAGCAAATCTGGTTCAAGGGTTGGACTACTTGACCAGAGTTGAAATTCTTTTGCCTCATAATTTTTTGTGCAAGGTCGGAGCAACATGGTGTGAAGAACAAGCTATGGCATAGATTCCCAAAAGCAATTTGCTTGGATAATAGTGTGTTGAAGAAGCCACTTGCTATGTGTTGGGAAATCACCTCAAGATGCCCAGGTGGTGATCTTCCAAACACCCAAATCTAGAATGACTTGTAATGAATCAGAATCAAACAGCAATCAAAGAAAGAACACAAGCAATTGTTATCGAGGTTCGGCAATATGCCTACATCCCCGTGAGCTCCTCCGAGCTCTCTGCACTAAATCAATGAGTTATTTACAATTACAGCAACTCCTCTTCAAGAATCCTCAAGTTCTTGAAGAACGAAAGAAGAGCAAAAGAAAGTAATAAGGACTAGTGTTTCCCTGGAATTTTCCCCAAGAAATTCCCTTACAAAGCCCTTGAATCCCTAATCTATACTACTCTCTCTCTAAACAATCAGCCTCTCTTGAATAAGTCTCTCATGTGTTTAGTGTCTTTGCACTCTCACACAATCATGTGTTCTATTTCACACACACTCTCATGTCATGTCTATCACACCTCTCTTGTTGAGATGATGATAATGTCTTCACTTGTTGTTAGAAGACCCTTTATATAGAGCAATGACTACCTCATCCAATCTTTGAGATCAATCTCCACCCTTACTCAAGAACCAAAGACTCATGGGTCTCTAAAAATCTAAGTGATCTTGTGCATTTTAACCATGTCCCATGCACTATCTCAAAGTGCTGAAAAGCATGCATCTGGTGTGCCTCATGCTGAGACT
Source organism: Bretschneidera sinensis (assembly GCA_023935145.1). Lineage (NCBI taxonomy): Eukaryota > Viridiplantae > Streptophyta > Magnoliopsida > Brassicales > Akaniaceae > Bretschneidera > Bretschneidera sinensis. The sequence goes on from CM043704.1 coordinate 99,866,287, forward strand.
TGGAACAGGGTGTGCTAAGGCTCTAAGCTTCGCGCTGAGGCTTGGATGGGTTGGGCCGTGGCCTGGCCTAGAGAGAAGGAGTCCTGGACTTGCTGGAGGCTGCGGTGCATAGCCAGAACCTGATGTTGAACTCTTCATCTGTTTAATCCTTAGACAAATACCAACAATATCTACCTTTGTCTAAGCGATTAAACCCGAACTCATAGTGCAGAGAACTCAAGATCCAAACTCAACTTGAGTCACCATTCATCCGACTCCAATCCTAAGAAGTCTAAAGCAATGATTGAACTTACATAGAGGTAGAACTTTGGTGCCTAAATCCGCAGGATTTTCTTCCATTGCGACTTTGTCCATATGAATGCATCCTTTTGTAACATTTTCCCGAATGAAATGATACCGAACATCCACATGCTTAGTCCTCTCATGGAACACCGGGTTCCTACACAAGTGCACCGCACTTTGGCTATTCGAAGACACCACCACCTATTCTTTTAGGACCTTCCACTCTTCCCACAACCCTTTGCATTACATAGCCTCCTTTATGGCTTCCGTAGCCGCTATGTACTCAATCCCAGTTGTTGAGAGTGCTACCACCGACTGCAACTGAGCCTTCAAGTATCTCAACAACCACTTCATCCTAAGCCAAAGATCCTTTCTAAGATTACTAACAAATCTACTAAGAACACCCATTGCTTGAGAAATGTCGAGTCTAGTGCTTACCATCATGAACATGACTGATCCAACCGCACTAGAGTAAGGGACCTTATCCATTTCCTTTTTCTCCTCATCAATTCCAGGACATTGTTTGTTGGAGAACTTGAAATGACCAGCAAGGCGAATCTTCACTGGTTTACCATCTTTCATAGAAAACTTGTACAGTACCTTTTCTATATCGGAAGACTAAGAAACCTTCAATCCGTTTCTCTCCCTTTCCCGAATTCTTCTCATCCCAAGGATCTTTTGTGTAAGGCCAAGATCCTTCCTCTCAAACTCCTCACTGAGTTGAGAAGTCAACCTTTCTATCATCTCCCTGTTGTTATCAACCAATAGCATACCATCGACATAGACGAGGATAATCACCATTTCATCCACCTTGTGTCCAGATGAGAAGGTTTCTATGAAATCTATACCTTTTCTTTGTGTGAACCCCTTTCGCCACCAACCTAGCCTTATTCTAGACTTCATCCCCTAGAGGGTTCCCTTCTTTGATCTGGTAAGGGCACTTACAATCCACAACTCTCTATTTTCCTGGAATGTTCACCAATTCCCAAGAGTTGTTCCTCCTCAAAGAATGCATTTCTTCCATCATAGCTAGCTTCCATCTTGATGAATCCTTACATCCAATGGCATCAATGTGAGTCTCTGGTTTACTTATCCCTCCTTTTGTCCAATGAGCTGCTACATTCGCAATCGCAAAACCATATCTCGAAGGTGGTCTGACCAGCCTCATTTCCTTGTCCTTTGTGAGCTGATAGTCATTCCGAATCCCCGCATCATCCTCTTCTAGTTCAGCCTCCTCTCGAGTGTCCTGAGCTTGGCATTCATCAATGGGCTCTACCTGGTCCGAACCTTCTTGCCTTCCTTGCTCTACATGAACTTATTCCTTGATGCTATGCTCCACAAATATCGAACTGGTTTGCTCACTAGCCCCTGCATGGTTAGTTTTCTCCAAATAGGGAAATAACAATTCATTAAAAATGACATCCCTACTTATTATGAGTTTCAATCCTTTTTGTTTTAAGGACCACAACCTATATCCCTTAGCCCCTTCCCCATATCCTAGAAACACACATTTTCTAGATCCTAGGCTAAGTTTATCATCCTTTTGATGTGCATACGCAGCACACCCAAAAGTTCTAAGGTTGTCCAACTCAGGGGGTTTACCACTCCACATCTCCTCGGGAGTCTTAAGGTCCACAACCCTAGAGGGTGATCTATTAACCAAATATGCTGCAGTAGACACCGTTTCCCCCAAAAACATTTTGGGTAATCCGGATCCTATAAACATGCACCTAATCTTTTCCATAAGGGTCTTATTCATCCTCTCAATAACTCCATTTTGCTGAGGGGTTTTCACAACCGTTCTATGTCTTAGAATGCCATTTAACTTAAAAAATTGATCAAGTTCCTTATTAAAAAATTCTAAGCCATTATCGATTTTTAACACCTTAACTACCCTGCCCATTTGAGTCTCTTCCAGACTTTTCCACACCACAAATTTATTCAAAGCATCTGATTTATTTTTAAGCAAATAAACCCAAACCTTTCTAGAATAATCATCAACTAAAGACAGAAAGTAAAGATTACCTCCCTGTGTTGGTGTTCTTGCTGGCCCCCAAAGATCCACATGGATGTAGTCAAGAATGCCCTTAGACTTGTGCATTCCGATGTTGAAGCTAACCTGGTGTTGCTTCCCAAGAACGCAACACTTACAGAAATCAAGTTTCTTTACTTTGTCACCACCAAGTAGGTCATCCTTGCTGAGAACTTGCAGACCCTTTTCGCTTATATGTCCCAAGCGAGTGTGCCAAAGAGCTACCTTATCCATCTCAGCCATCAAGCTTACTACTTGATCTTTAATCTCCGTGTCTCTGATCATCTCATAAAGACCATCATTCATTGCTGGTTTGATCACTATCAAAGATCTCTTGGTTACCTTGATCTTTCCTCCCTCTGCTTTGTATGTGTACCCCATGGAATCTAGCATCCCCAGTGAGATCAAATTCCTTCTCAAATCTAGAAGATACCACACATTCCTCAGCAGCCTTGTCATTCCATCAAACATCCTCAACTGGATTTTTCTTATCCCCCTCACTTGGCAAAAAGTATCATTCCCCAAGAAAATCTTTTCATCAATGGTTTCCTTAAAATTCTTGAACCAATCTCGGTGAGGGCACATGTGATAAGTGCACCTTGAATCCAGGATCCATTTCTCGCTGCCTCCTTACCCCCTGCTCATATTTGGGCACACAACAAGAACATCATCATCTTGATGTTCTCCTTTGGCAATCGAAGCCTCTCTATTCTTGGTATGGTTTTTTCCCTCATCCCTCATCTTCTCCTTGAAATCTTTCTTGAAATGGCCCTCCTTAGGGTAGTAGAAGCATCTTTTCCCTCTAAATCTCGATTTAGAGTGCGCTCTTCCATGGCTTTGTCCTCTACCTTTGTCTCGATAGTAGCCATGTATGTTGCTGCCATACTGAGTTACTGGCCTTCCTCTAACGAATAGCCCTTCTCCACTTGATGTTTCCCTCATCTTGGCTTTGAAATCATGAGCCCTTATAGCATTGATCACAATTTCCTTAGTCAGTGTATCTTTTCCATATTCAATAGCATTAACCAAACTATCAAAACAACCAGGAAGAGAATTCAACAAAATAACAGCCAATTGTTCATCCAGGAATGTTATATTACAGCTATTCAAATATTGAACTAGTTTATTAAACACATCAAGATTATCTTGCAACTCTTTATCAGGATCCATTTTAAAAGCAAAGATTCGTTTAAGACAATATATCTTATTAGGGAGAGTTTTGGTAAGAAACAACTCATCTAGTTTCTTCTATATGACAGTTGGATCTTCCAAGTCTCCGCACTCCCTTGTGACACTATCCGACATGTGCGGGAAGATGGTGTTGTACGCTATCTTCTTCATCTCATTCCGCTGGACCTCCATAAGACTTGTCGAAAATGCATCTTCTTCTCTAATTTCCAAGTCCACCTTTTATTACATAAAAACTGCCTTGATTTTCCGCTTCCAAAGGGGAAAGTCTCCATTTCCATCAAACTTCTCAACAATGAAGTTTGAACCCATCTTGCGGAGAAAATTCCAGATTTATGCAGCACCCACAATTGCTTTCCAACTTCTTCTAAATCTCAAGAACACGACCAAAGATTGATCTCAATACCGTTCTTGAATCACCCTCAAGAACACGATCAGATCTTGATCTCTACTCCGTTCTTGAATCACTTTTAAGAACACGATCGAAGACTGATCTCTACTCCGTTCTTGAACCTAAAGAACGCGATTGAATCTTGATCTATATTCTATTCTTGAATCACCCAAGAAGTTGATCTTTGATTATTGGAGTCTTGCTCCGATACCCATTGTTCTTGCTCTGATACCCAGCTGTGCTAGGTCTGATACCATTGTATCACCACCAAATAATGCTTTGATTCTTAGAACCGAGCTCTGATACCACTATTGGGAAATCACCTCAAGATGCCCAGCTGGTGATCTTCTAAACACCCAAGTCTAGAATGACTTGTAATGAATCGGAATCAAACAACAATCAAAGAAAGAACACAAGCAATTGTTATCGAGGTTCGGCAATATGCCTACATCCCCGTGAGCTCCTCCGAGCTCTCTGCACTAAATCAATGAGTTATTTACAATTACAGCAACTCCTCTTCAAGAATCCTCAAGTTCTGGAAGAACAAAAGAAGAGCAAAAGAAAGTGATAAGGACTAGTGTTTCCTTGGAATTTTCCCCAAGAAATTCCCTTACAAAGCCCTTGAATCCCTAATTTATACTACTCTCTCTCTAAACAACCAGTCTCTCTTGAATGAGTCTCTCATGTGTTTAATGTCTTTGCACTCTCACACAATCATGTGTTCTATTTCACACACACTCTCATGTCATGTCTATCACACCTCTCTTGTTAAGATGATGATAATGTCTTCACTTGTTGTTAGAAGACCCTTTTATATAGAGCAATGACTACCTCATCCAATCTTTGAGATCAATCTCTACCCTTACTCAAGAACCAAAGGCTCATGGGTCTCTAAAAATCTAAGTGATCTTGTGCATTTTAACCATGTCCCATGCACTATCTCAAAGTGCTGAAAAGCATGCATCTGGTGTGCCTCATGCTGAGACTTGGAACAGGGTGTGCTAAGGCTCTGAGCTTCGTACTGAGGCTTGGATGGGTTGGGCTGTGGCGTGGCCTAGAGAGGAAGAGTCCTGGACTTGCTGGAGGCTACGGTGCACAGCCAGAACCTGATGTTGAACTCTTCATCTGTTTAATCCTTAGACAAATACCAACAATCTCTACCTTTGTCTAAGCGATTAAACCCGAACTCATAGTGCAGAGAACTCAAGATCCAAACTCAACTTGAGTCACCATTCATCCGACTCCAATCCTAAGAAGTCTAAGGCAATGATTGAACTTACATAGAGGTAGAACTTTGGTGCCTAAATCTGCAGGATTTTCTTCCGTTGCGACTTTGTCCATATGAATGCATCCTTTTGTAACATTTTCCTGAATGAAATGATACCGAACATCCACATGCTTAGTCCTCTCATGGAACACCGGGTTCCTACACAAGTGCACTACACTTTGGCTATTCGAAGACACCACCACCTGCTCTTTTAGGACCTTCCACTCTTCCCACAACTCTTTGCATCACATAGCCTCCTTTATGGCTTCCGTAGCCGCTATGTACTCAATCCCAGTTGTTGAGAGTGCTACCACCGGCTGCAACTGAGCCTTCAAGTACCTCAACAACAACTTCATCCTAAGCCAAAGCTCCTTTCTAAGATTACTAACAAATCTACTAAGAACATCCATTGCTTGAGAAATGTCAGGTCTAGTGTTTACCGTCATGAACATGACTGATCCAACCACACTAGAGTAAGGGACCTTATCCATTTCTTTTTTCTTCTCATCAATTTCAGGACATTGTTTGTTGGAGAGCTTGAAATGACCAGCAAGGCAAATCTTCACTGGTTTACCATCTTCCATAGAAAACTTGTACAGTACCTTTTCTATGTCGGAAGACTAAGAAACCTTCAATCCGTTTCTCTCCCTTTCCCGAATTCTTCTCATCCCAATGATCTTTTGTGTAAGGCCAAGATCTTTCCTCTCAAGCTCCTCACTGAGTTGAGATGTCAACCTTTCTATCCTCTCCCTGTTGTTATCAACCAACAGCATATCATCGACATAGACGAGGATAATCACCACTTCATCCACCTTGTATCCAGGTGAGAAGGTTTCTGTGAAATCTATACCTTTTCTTTGTGTGAACCCCTTCGCCACCAACCTAGCCTTATTCTAGACTTCATCCCCTAGAGTGTTCCCTTCTTTGATCTGGTAAGTGCACTTACAATCCACAACTCTCTATTTTCCTGGAATGTTCACCAATTCCTAAGGGTTGTTCCTCCTCAAAGAATGCAATTCCTCCTCCATAGCTAGCTTCCATCTTAATGAATCCTTACATCCCATGGCATCAATGTAAGTCTCTGGCTCACTTATCCCTCTTTTTGTCTAAGGAGCTACTACATTCGCAGCCGCAAAACCATATCTCGAAGGTGATCTGACCAGCCTCATTTCCTGGTCCTTTGTGAGCTGATAGTCATTCCGACTCCCCGTATCATCCACTTCTAGTTCAGCCTCCTCTCGAGTGTCCTGAGCTTGGCATTCATCAATGGGCTCTACCTGGTCCGAACCTTCTTGCCTTCCTTGCTCTACATGAACTGAATATTCCTTGATGCTATACTCCACAAATACCGAACTGGTTTGCTCACTAGCCCCTGCAGGGTTAGTTTTCTCTAAATAGGGAAATAACAATTCATTAAAAATGACATCCCTACTTATTATGAGTTTCAATCCTTTTTTTATTAAGGACCACAACCTATATCCCTTAGCCCCTTCCCCATATCCTAGAAACACACATTTTCTAGATCCTGGGCTAAGTTTATCATCCTTTTAATGTACATACGCAGTACACCCAAAAGTTCTAAGGTTGTCCAACTCAGGGGGTTTGCCACTCCACATCTCCTCGAGAGTCTTAAAGTCCACAACCCTAGAGGGTGATCTATTAACCAAATACGCTGCAGTAAACACCGCTTCCCCCAAAAAAATTTTGGGTAATCCGGATCCTATAAACATGCACCTAATCTTTTCCATAAGGGTCTTATTCATCCTCTCAGCAACTTCATTTTGCTGAGGGGTTTTCACAACCGTTCTTTGTCTTAGAATGCCATTTAACTTACAAAATTGATCGAGTTCCTTATTAAAAAATTCTAAGCCATTATCGATTTTTAACACCTTAACTACCCTGCCCATTTGAGTCTCTTCCAGACTTTTCCACACCACAAATTTATTCAAAGCATTTGATTTATTTTTAAGCAAATAAACCCAAACCTTTCTAGAATAATCATCAATTAAAGACATAAAGTAAAGATTACCTCCCTGTGTTGGTGTTCTTGCTGGCCCCCAAAGATCCGCATGGATGTAGTCAAGAATGCCCTTAGACTTGTGCACTCTGATGTTGAAGCTAACCTGGTGTTGCTTCCCAAGAACGCAACACTTACAGAAATCAAGTTTCTTTACTTTGTCACCACCAAGTAGGTCATCCTTGCTGAGAACTTGCAGACCCTTTCGCTTATATGTCCCAAGTAAGTGTGCCAAAGAGCTGCCTTATCCATCTCAGCCATCAAGCTTACTGCTTGATCCTTAATCTCCGTGTCTCTGATCATCTCATAAAGACCATCATTCATTACTGGTTTGATCACTATCAAAGATCCCTTGGTTACCTTGATTTTTCCTCCTTCTGCTTTGTATGTGTACCCCATGGAATCTAGCTGCCCCAGTGAGATCAAATTCCTTCTCAAATCTAGAAGATACCTCACATTCCTCAGCAACCTTGTCATTCCATCAAACATCCTCAACTGGATTTTTCTTATCCCCCTCACTTGGCAAAAAGTATCATTCCCCAAGAAAACCTTTTCATCATTGGTTTCCTTGAAATTCTTGAACTAATCTCGGTGAGGGCACATGTGATAAGTGCACCTTGAATCCAGGATCCATTTCTCACTGCCTCCTTACCCCCTGCTCATATTTGGGCACACAACAAAAACATCATCATCTTGATGTTCTCCTTTGGTAATCGAAGCCTCTCCATTCTTGGTATGGCTTTTTCCCTCATCCCTCATCTTCTCCTTGCAATCTTTCTTGAAATGACCCTCCTTATGGCAGTAGAAGCATCTTTTCCCTCTAGATCTCGATTTAGAGTGCGTTCTTCCACGGCTTTGTCCTCTATCTTTGTCTCGATAGTAGCCATGTATGTTGCTGCCATACTGAGTTACTGGCCTTCCTCTAACGAATAGCCCTTCTCCACTTGATGTTTCCCTCATCTTGGCTTTGAAATCATGAGCCCTTATAGCATTGATCACAATTTCCTTGGTCAGTGTATCTTTTCCATATTCAATAGCATTAACCGAACTATCAAAACAACCAGGAAGAGAATTCAACAAAATAACAGCTAATTGTTCATCCAGGAATGTTATATTACAGTTATTCAAATATTGAACTAGTTTATTAAACACATCAAGATTATCTTGCAACTCTTTATCAGGATCCATTTTAAAAGCAAAGATTCGTTTAAGACAATGTATCTTATTAGGGAGAGTTTTGGTAAAAAACAACTCATCTAGTTTCTTCTATATGACAGTTGGATCTTCCGAGTCTCCGTACTCCCTTATGACACTATCCGACATGTGCAGGAAGATGGTGTTGTACGCTATCTTCTTCATCTCATTCCGCTGGACCTCCTTAAGACATGCCGAAAAAGCATCTTCTTCTCCAATTTCCAAGTCCACCTTTTATTGCATAAAAACCGCCTTGATTTTCCGCTTCCAAAGGGCAAAGTCTCCATTTCCATCAAACTTCTCAACAATGAAGTTTGAACTCATCTTGCGGAGAAAATTCCAGATTTATGCAGCACCCATAATTGCTTTTCAACTTCTTCTAAATCTCAAGAACACGACCAAAGATTGATCTCAATACCGTTCTTGAATCACCCTCAAGAACACGATCAAATCTTGATCTCTACTCCGTTCTTGAATCACCCTCAAGAACACAATCGAAGATTGATCTCTACTCTGTTCCTGAACCTCAAGAACGCGATCGAATCTTGATCTCTACTCCATTCTTGAATCACTCAAGAAGTTGATCTTTGATTCTTGGAGTCTTGCTCTGATACCCACTGTTCTTGCTCTGATACCCAGCTGTGCTAGGTCTGATACCACTGTATCACCACCAAAGAATGCTTTGATTCTTGGAACCGAGCTCTGATACCACTATTGGGAAATCACCTCAAGATGCCCAGCTGGTGATCTTCTAAACACCCAAGTCTAGAATGACTTGTAATGAATCGGAATCAAACAGCAATCAAAGAAAGAACACAAGCAATTGTTATCGAGGTTTGACAATGTGCCTACATCCCTGTGATCTCCTCCGAGCTCTCTGTACTAAATTAATGAGTTATTTACAATTACAGCAACTCCTCTTCAATAATCCTCAAGTTCTTGAAGAACGAAAGAAGAGTAAAAGAAAGTGATAAGGACTAGTGTTTCCCTGGAATTCTCCATAAGAAAATTCCCTTACAAAGCCCTTGAATCCCCAATCTATACTACTCTCTCTCTAAACAACCAGCCTCTCTTGAATGAGTTTCTCCTGTGTTTAGTGTCTTTGCACTCTCACACAACCATGTGTTCTATTTCACACACACTCTCATGTCATATCTATCACACCTCTCTTGTTGAGATGATGATAATGTCTTCATTTGTTATTAGAAGACCCTTTATATAGAACAATGACTACCTCATCCAATCTTTGAGATCAATCTCCACCCATAGATCTCAAGAACTAAAGACTCATGGCTCTCTAAGAATCTAAGTGATCCTGTGCGTTTTAAGCATGTCCCACGCACCATCTCAAAGTGTTGAAAAGCATGCATTAGGTGTGCCTTATGCTGAGGCTTGGAACAGGGCGTGCTGAGGCTTGGATGGGCTGGGCTGCGGCGCGGCCTGGAAGGGAGGAGTCCTAGACTTAATGGAGGCAGTGGCGCCCAAGGCTAGGCCCAGGCACACAGCCAGGACCTGATCCTGAACTCTTCATCTGTTTAATCCTCAGACAAATACAAACACTATGCAAACAACTTGGTGAGTAAGCTACTTAGTAAGCAAGCATCTTAGTGGGTAAGTTTTGATGGCTATAAATAATAACATGTGATATGTATGCACGATGATCATGATAATGTCATGAAAAATTAATTTTAATCTAAATCACGTTTGACCCTAAGGTGAGGGTTTTACCACTATACTTTGTTTTGTTTTAACTGATCCAATTTCGTAATTTTACTTGGGCAACCCAGACCTTTCTCTATTTTTCTGTGTTGTGAGGGGGAATAACGAAATAATTGAATAAAGACATCAAATATGTTAGTTTGTGCATTGTTCAATGGTAAAGGTAAGTATTTACAAATAATCTCGCAATACATACATATTTAGATGTGTACATGAAATTATTCAATGTTCACGGTGTGTTATATATTCCTTCCTTCATACCTATGTAGAATCATGTTGGATTTTGTCGTATCCTATATTTCATAATGACTCAAGCTACTATTCAAGATCTCAAGCACCTATTTCCCATAAAGTAGGTATTTAATTATGATTCCTATGTCACAAATCATATATGACCGGTTACATCAAGGTTTTCTCTTTAATTAGTAAAGTCAACTAATCTACTCTTAGTGGTCATATCACTAGATTCATTGTACAACTCATAAATAGTCACTTTATCCATCATTTTATTCTTAATCTGAGTATACTGTAAAATTCTTAATCCAAATTAAGAAATGTTAGGTTAATTTGAAACAAATAAGATAAGATTTAGGGACAAAACTTTTTAAAGTTTTCTAGTCGCTAGCTGCCTTTGCTTCAAAACAAATAATGAATGAAAACTTCAAATTAAGGAATTAAAATTCTTTATTTGGATATTTTCTCGAAATGAAATGTGTTTGATTATGATGTTATGGTGACTTTTAAGCTTCTCTTATTTTTATCAATCCTTTCTGACAGTATCATTTCTTCATATATGTTGAGGAGTGAATGCTTTTGGTATTTATGTGAAGTCATAACTAATATAGAAGACTAAAATCTTTCTATAATCTTTTGAACGTCCCGATAATTATTTTGAATGCACTGCAAACATTGAAATGCAGGCTTTATAGGGTACCAATACTATTACGTCACATATACCTTTTTATTGTCCCACTTATCTTCTTTTTATCTAAAGGAATTGAATTAACTTTACAATGGCCTCTGCATTGTGCTTCATTGCATTAATCTCATCGTCACCCTCCGTTCATTGCCACTAATTTTCTGCTTTGATCATAGTAAAGTGCAATATATCTGGGCCCTAGCCCTTTAATAAGTGCAGCACTAAATGGAGATATGATCACTAGCTGGTATATTGTAACAAGTAGATTTTACTATACCATCGTAAATTGAAAAGGCAGAATTGCATGAAATGGAAACCAAATTTACATGAATTATATATATATATATATATATATATATATATATATATATATATATATATATAGCTGGTATATTGAAAAGTATTTGAATTGTATCTCCTAAACACCCAAAACTTAGAAAATATGTAACAAAATGGGTGTTGAGGAACTAATTGTGTGGCTCTGATCAGCGATATGCATCCACATTCTGAAGGATTTTCATGTAAAAAAAAAAAAAGGTTCAACACATGAATTCTTCCTCGGGTGGAAGTAAACTTTCAAATACAAACGGTGGAGAAATACCTAGAATCAGAGTACCTATCATGGCTTGTATATTGTGCTTAATTTTAATTTTGTTCAAATTTAAGAGACATGCTCATGCACTAAAGCAAGCCTAGTTATTTTCATATGGCATTCGAGGAGGCAATTTTAGCAGAAAGTGGCTTCCTGGGCGCAAACATTGAAACTAAATAGCTTATAAAGCTCATCCCAGCAGCTTTATAATATTCATACATCATGCCAAGGTATTCCTTCACAGCTCTGTGAAGAGCATGGTAGCCATCTTCTTCGTCTTCATCATCCTTGTACTCTGGCCATAAGTGAACTGCAATGTGTTCTGGACTACAGTCGCTTGGAGGTTCAGTCACCAATTACCCTAATGCTACAGACCTCCTCACGGACCTGAGTGATCTTTGACTTGAAGGTACTTCAGAATTCGGACAACTCCTATTGTATATTAATTAGGAGCATTAAACAATGCAGCTAAAACGTCCTTCTGAAGATTCGAATAGATAAGACAAGAAAACAATGAGAAAATTAATGTATGTAAATATAAAGAATGATGATCGTTAATGATTAAATACTGAAAGATACCATTAGCAAAACTATTGAGAAGGTTTTCATAAGACTCTCAAAAACTTTTCGATTGTTCTTTTCAAGTCAAATCGAGTATTGTATGGTTGGAAGCATGTATCAAACGGGAAATCACTCTTACCATTGAAACTTTGAGAATCAATTTTTCTTCTTGTTGGCGTTTTACTAGAGCCTTCGCTAGCCCGTAGCTAAAAAAATTATACCATCATTATAACTTAATTAGTAAAATTAGACCAGGAAAACCAAACTTTGACTATGTTGATAGTGTAATAAATTGGAAATCTTTTCTGATAATAATACTGCAAATAGGCATTACTTTACCTTTGATCCTTTTGCCCTTTCTTTCCCTTTTTTGGAAGTTTTGGGTAGTATCCCATATTTTTCATAGTTTCGAATTCCAACCAAAGAGCGACATTTGTGCCCCTCCGTTTTGTGATAGTAATACTGGAAAAGAACATATTCATATCCTCAATCATAATTACAACTTAAACTATGTACATTTCAGTAAAAAAATGAAATTAAGCAAGATTATTTGAATAGTTCTAGTCAAGAAAACTTATTAATTTTATTAAAGAGAAATCTACTCGTTTAAAACATATTTAGTTTATGCATTGTCACAAGCATATAAAATTCAAAGCATAACAAGGAGATTGATAGTATGGTCATTTATGGTTGATTCATCTTCTAGAAGAAGAATATGGTGGGATTTATGTCCAACTAAAATATTATAGTATACAAAAATTCAGATCAATTAGGAGTAAAATGATGCAATAACCCACCTTATCAATTTTTCTATTTTTTCGTTGTCTTGATAGGCAAATCCAGTTTTTCGACCATTTAGCCTCTTTTTTATTTTCTACAGCCCCAGATCCCAATGCCACTTGTCCCTCTTCACGAGGCCTTAAATTCTCTTGCTGCACATATTTATAACCGTATTTCAACTGACAATATTACAATGTAAATTAATATCAAATCTACTAAATAAGGTAATTTCTTATACCATGAATGATGCTTGTCTTTTAGAGCTACATATATATTATACACATTGAAGGACTACCATTTTTTTTTTTGGGTAATACTAAAAGGATTTTCAGGCAGCCTGAATGATATGTAAGGTATGAGATCAAAAACTTTAATTGATAATATTTTACTTTAAATTGTGTATAATTGGGGAGAAGACTAGAAGTTAGGGATAAAGTGTCGTGTTGAGTGTGTCTTCATGATACATGTATATATCATTGAAGACACACTAAACTTAAAAGGCTTTTTTGCTTTGACTTGATCTAAAAAAACTATAAATTCTCTAAAGAGAAAAATAATAAGATATTATAAAAGCTCTTTGACCATCTTTTTGTCTTACACATGAACTAAAAAACCAAAAACTATTTTGTTTCTTCATCCAACAATAGCTTAAAATTAAGATAATTAAAAAAATATTCAATGATTTTTCTAAAGGAAAAAAAGAAATCATACACTTCGCTGCATCTTTATATTCTTGTGATGGCGCGATATGTTATAAATTATACATGAATTGAAAACCTATATCTGAATAAGCTAAAATATAAAATATTTTCACACTTCATTTTTTTTCTTTATTTAGCTAGAAAATATTAAAAGCTTCATGAACCTTCACACTGGGACAAATTTCCTCTTCATCTCATATGTGTACTCAATCATTATATACTTCACATGTCAAGCAAGACAAACAGAAGAAAAAAATATTCAAGTTTGGTACATATCTTTAAAATGGATTTCATCATCAAAATTTGAATAAATTAAAAAATAATGCATTATGATATAAGCAATATACGCATAAGCTTAAAAACAGTTTGGTTAAAAGAAAAAGGGAGGAAACGACAACTTAAAATAAATCTAACACCAGTTCTTTATCTTTTGGACAAAGAAGGACTATGACTAAAACGATAATGACAATCGATTCACCAAGCATATAAATGTATCAAAATTTATTTTAAAACTAACAAAACAAAAAATGGTAGCAATAATTTACCCCATCCATTCCTTTGATATATTTAGCTGATAGATTTTGCTTCTGGTCTATATATAAACCATCTTGTCCATGCTTGGGAACCTGCACAAAAGTATCCATGTCAGTCTTTTCCATAAATTGTACAAAACACGAATATGATTTCTTTGTTATGAACTTTTTTCGGAAAAAAAAAAAGAATTCAATTTAACCAAAAAAAATCAAAAGACAAACAAGGAAGATCTTGTTATTTTGTTGAACATTTGTGGCAATATTACCAAGTGAAATGTCACTACCCTAAAACCTACATTGTATTTTTAGTTTCTACAGCCTCCTCTGAGAAGGATGCAAAGGGAAGATCTAAAATGCTTACCTGACGTGATATACATACAGAATTTTGGCTAAATTTTTCTTTGTATAGGGATGGAGAGAATACTTTCTGATAAATCATCAATCCGATCTCTGCAATTCCATCACCACAAGTCAACACCATAAGTAAAAAAGAAGAAAATTTTGAACAAGAAACATTAAAATTAAAATAAATTGAATTCTTGTACTATTTTTTTTGTTAAAGATTAAACCTTGCAAGTTGCACCATATACTAAGATTTATGATCATCACCATCTTCAGTAGCTTCCCACATATTCTTGACTTATCAGATTTAGTGAAGAAGAAAAGGCTCATACTAGTCATGTATATCGATATATACACACACACACACATATATATATATATATAGTTGATCTTGTCTAGGGTTAAGTCTTAAGCTCTTGAAAGGATCCCTGCAGTTAATACTTATCCAATTTGTTGTATAACTATACTTTGCTTTGTTTAAAATTATCCCTTTTTATTATTATTGGGGAAACCATTATGACTCAACCTTGATTTTTATTTCTTTTTCTCTCCTCCCTTTTTTAAAGTGTGTTGTAGGCGCATGAAAGGTCTAGCGAACCAACTTAACAAAGACATCAAATAAGTTACATTTGTTCACCGTTCAGTGGTAAAGGTAAGTATTTCGTTCATATCTATGTAGAAACACGATGCTCTTTTTTACGTGCTATTATTCAAGATCTCTGTACCTTTTTCTCATTAAGAAGGTATTAAATTGTAATCTCTTTGTCCCACATCATATATGGTTGGTTTTCTCTTTAATAAGTAACTAATCTACTCTTAGTATCCATTTCACTAGATTCATTGTATAAATACAAATTAGGCACTTCATCCATCATTTTATTCCTAATCTAGTTAGACTATAATTTTTTTAATCCAAATTTAAAAAAAAAAAAAAAAACATAAGTTTTATTTGAATCAAACAAGATATAAGCTTTAGGCAGGTACATTTTATGCTCATGAACTTCAAAAACATAAATGTCAAGTGACTTATTGTCATTTACTAGACAACAATTTCTCATTTTTTTTAATAGTAAAAGACAATCTATTAATCATATTGTAAAAACATGATTTAGATAACTACATTTATATCATCTATTGTTGAACTATTTACCAATCCTATTGCATTGAATGAATAAAAAAAAGCGCAAGCCAATGTAATATGAGTTCATTAAATAACGAGTGATAAAATGCAAAGTTTAAATAATGTATAAGCTTAAGAAACTTGTATTCCAAGTATCACTCTGGGATCGGCAATGAACTACATATTTGGCAAAAGCAAAGTTTAAATCCATATTCACATCATGATCAATGTTAAATGTTTCCTGAATCTATTTTTTTCTCTCAAAATAGAAAAAGAATAAATAATATTCTACTTGTATTAGTCATTTCCTATCATTCTTCTTAGAACCATATATTTTTAAATAAATTAAATGTTTTGAAAGTAGTCTAAGTGCCTAAAACTGGAAGTTGTTGTATAACAAAAGTGAAACTGTGCTTTGTGGACGTGTTTATAGAAAGGCTTTAGCTAAACATATGTTGATATATCTAGCGAAATCGTACTTCATAAACTGATGATAAAATAAAAATTGTACTTAAATTTATTGGTCAAGAAATTGAACTTAAAAATTTTGGTCACTCGGGACTATAAAACAATCTAAGCAAGGGCCAGGCACATCTTAGTTTCTGTCCCTAATTAGAATTCCATCAAATCTAAAATGTGGTGTATGTAAAAGATCACTTCTTCCAATTCTATGTGTCGTTTCAGCTTTTGGGAGTAAACGATTAACCAATTAAATCCTCACAAATTTTTGTTGGTTTAACTAGTCGCACCTTAATCTTCATCCTAATGTAGTTCACTAGTTATAACTAACTTCTTGATGGAAGCATAAATTGATTTCTTCATTTCATGGGATTTTTTCTTTTAATTAATCCGCCACCATTACTACATTGTGATCATTATATTATTATTATTGTTGTTGTTGTAGTTGTTGTTGTTGTTGTTGTTTTTGTTATTATTCTTGTTCTTGTTGTTCGTTAAGATTTTAATCCACCCACCCATAGGAAATAAAATCACAACCACAAAGAGAAAATTAAATAAACATGAACACCAAACTTTATATGGTTATGCTCTAACAGGCCTATGTCAACAGTAGCACACTCCAATAATAAGTCAACCATAGTAAAACTTTTTTGATGGTAGGAAAGTTGTAAAACCCTCTCAACTATCACTATTCCAAATTCCCCTTACATCCTCTTAAATAATCCGACTATTAGTTATCTCAATACTACAAGACTTTAGATAGCTAAAAATAAAAGACTCTTAGAGCCCTATATATAATAACTAGTACCCACAACTAGGACTACTTACAATTACTCTTCACCCCAATGTAGGATTTGAGGGGTATCCTAATAAATTCAAATCTTGACTCAAATCCCCAAGCACTTCAACCTCTTTTCCAGTGAATATACCACTCATCTATCTCGAGTAAGGATCACTCTTTCACTGATGTTGTGAGAGGTGTTCATTCTACTCAAGTTCAATCAAATCTTGTGTAAAATTTGCAAGTTAATGATGTAGATTTTGGGAGGAATGAAGAGTCATGCATGGGTGTTGAGGTTGTCTTTGAGCCGGAGTCAGCTGATAACGAGTGGCTGAACTGAAGTGCTATAGCTCTTTTGTGCAATGTCGTGATTTCGCTAAAGGTTCTCATGGTTGGAGAATGTATGAATATCTTCTCTTTGGTTCCTTTGGGTGGAATCAATGTGTTGTTTTTATTTAGTAGTCGAGTGGAGACGTTAAATAGCCTTAAGGTGGATAAAAATTGACTTGATATGTTGTTTTTGAAGGTGGATCCTTGGTGTCCTAGTATAGTAAATGAGGAACAGTTTTTGTTGATTCACTGTGAAAGAATCCCTATCCAAGCATGGCATCCGAAGTTCTTCAAACAATTTGTTATTAAGATCAAGAGTACTTTACACTTGGAAATCCTAAGCTCAAGAGTCTTGGGGCCATACCATATATACAACCCACTCTCTTTTTTAATTCCTTCTGATGTGGGATAACTTACATATGGATATCCTAACAAATTAGTCTCCCTGTCAAGTTATATACCGAACTCTCCCTTAAATGAAACTATTCATCCATAAACTCAACCATGTGGTGCACATCGGGTAAGCCACTCGAATGTGACCAACTCAAACCAGACTCTGATTTCTCTTGTTAAGGTTGGGAGTCTTTCACACACTAGAGATGTATCGCATGAACACAGGCTTAATAGACATGGATGAGCACCAACTTCACTCAATATTTTAAAGTCAAGAATCTTGGGCTTAACCTATTTATATAACCCACGCATATATTTTTATTTTCTTTTGATGTGGAATAACTCACATGTGTATATCCCAACAAACAATAGTTAAAATTCAGAGAATTGGTAAGTGGAATAATCAAGTCAACTTTGTTGCTAAAAATCAGATTTTAGACCTAGGTGGAGAATTGTTAAGATAAGCGAAGGCTCGATTGAAACCGTTAGGTTTTGATCAGGTGGAAAGAAATCTGGTCCAAGGGTTGGACTACTTGACCAGAGATGAAATTTTTTTGCCTTATTATTTTTTGTGCAAGGTCGGAGCAACTTGGTGTGAAGAACAAGCTATGGCATGGATTCCCAAAAAAAAAGTTTCTTAGCAAGTAGTGTGTTGAAGAAGCCACTTGCTAAGCAAACAACTTAGTGAGCAAGCATCTTGGTGGGTAAGTTCTGATGGCTATAAATAATAACATGTTATATGTATGCATGATGATCATGATAGTGTCATGAAAAATTAAGTTGAATCTTGTTGGAAAAGATAGAATCCCACTAAATAACTTTGTTTCTATTTTCTAGGAGTTAGTTTTCTTATTTATCTCATCTCTCAATTATCTCCTTGTAATTAGCTAAAAATATTTTGTTCATATAGCCGAAAAAGGCCTCATATTCAATACATCAGATATTCATTTTTTTCTAAAAGTTTAAATGGTATCAGAGCTTTAGGGTTTTTTTAAAAAAACTCTAAAGCCTTCATCGCTTCATCTGTTTTGGCCTTCATAGCCAACCATACCTCTGGCTTTTATCGCAAATTTTTTCTTCCTCTAATCTTGCCTACTTCTCCATCGTTAACCCACCATGGCTGAAAACACAACCATGCCCATAGAAGTTCCCAATCATTCGACTTCAAGTGATCTGCAGAATATTCAAGCAGCGTACAGGTTAAATGGGAAGAATTATCTGAAGTGGGGAAACCAAGGAGGACAGCAACGTAATCTGGGACAGCAGCGGAATCAGTCCTGTTTCACCAGGAATCAACCAAGTTCAAACCAAGGTATGCTTAATATAGAGGAGGTTGAGAAGTTAAAGGGACTTCTGGGATCGCTGGAAAAACCTAGTGGTTCATGCTCTTTTGCATTCTCAGGTAAGTTCTCATTTTCTCAATGACTAAATGTCTCAGATGAAACTATCAGGAATTTATGGGTCATTGACTTAGGAGCCACAGATCATATGACTCATTCTTCACTAAATTTTACCACCCACTCTCCATGTCCTAGCAATCGAAAAATAGCAATTGTTGACGGTTCTTTAACTACTATAGCTGGTCAAGGAGATATTCATATCAGTCCTTTTCTTACTTTAAAAAATGTTCTTCATGTCTCAAAGTTGTCCACCAACTTAATATCCATTCAAAAGCTCACACATGACATGAATTGTAATATACTTTTCAATCCTTCTCAATGTGTTTTTCAGGACCAAGTTTCGGGGAAGAAGATTGGACTTGCTAAGGAGAGAAACGAGCTCTACTATCTTGATGAACCAAGCAAGTCACATATGGTCAAAAATAATTTATCTCTTTAATTTCTATCATCATCCAATAAAGACATCATTGGTTATAAGGATGGGGTCAAAGGGTACAAGTTATAGAATCCAGAAAATAAGAGTACAGTTTACAGCAGAGATGTTATGTTCAAAGAAACACAAAGGGATATGGTGGTTATCCAAGATGTACCAAAACAGCCAAAATAGGTTTAGATTGATCTTAGCCTGGGAGATAAAGAGTGGGAGACTACCCCACAGGCTGCACCAAATACTTCAGATACTGAGTCAGTTGGGTCTGAGCAAGATATTCATGTTTCTGATGTTGAGGATGATGATTTAGATGTTGGCTCGGAGGTAGAGACCACGCCTATCATAAGAAGATCCACACGGGTTAGGAGACCACCCATCAGGTATTCCCTTAGTGCTTACAGTGCATTATATGCTTTAAATATTAGTGGTGATGATCCTAGCACAGCGAAAGAGACAAGGACCTCAGATGAGGCAAATGTGTGGTAGGATGCTATGATAGAGGAGATGCAGGCGCTGGATAAGAATGAAACATTGAGCCTTGTGAAATTGGCTAAAGATAGGAAGGCAATTGGGTGCAAATGGATTTTCAAGAAGAAAAAAAATAAATGCAGATGGAATGGTAGAAAAGTACAAGGCACATCTGGTTGCAAATGGGTACTCGCAAATAGAGGGAATTGACTATGGTGAAATATTTTTCCCGGTAGAAAGGTTGACATCTATCAGATGTGTCTTATCCATGGCAGCTACTTATGATCTAGAGGTTGAGCAACTGGATGTGAAGACAGCTTTCCTTCATGGGGACTTAGAGGAGGAAATTTACATAAAATTACCCGAAGGCTTTGTGAGCAAAGGCAAGGAAGAGCTAGTTTGTAAATTGAAGAAGTCTTTGTACGGACTAAAGCAGTCACCACAGATGTGGTACCAGAAGTTTGATACATATGCCATTCAACTTGGGTTCACTCGCAGCTATGTTGATCACTGCATCTACGTGAAAAGGTTAAGGGTTGATTTTGTCATTTTAACCTTGTATATGGATGATATACTGTTGATTGGAAATAACAGGAAGACGATTAGCACTGTGAAGGCATTGTTGGCAAGGCAGCAGTTGGACATGAAAGACCTAGGGC
Source organism: Bretschneidera sinensis (assembly GCA_023935145.1). Lineage (NCBI taxonomy): Eukaryota > Viridiplantae > Streptophyta > Magnoliopsida > Brassicales > Akaniaceae > Bretschneidera > Bretschneidera sinensis. Next base: position 99,886,845 of record CM043704.1, read on the forward strand.
CAACAACCTTTATCTTAGGCATGCAAATAAAGAGGGATCGTGAAAATCAAAAACTATGGCTAAGTCAGAAGAAGTATATTGAAGAAGTGCTGAAGAAATTCAACATATCTGATAGCAAGCCGGTAAGGACTCCCATGCCTTTGGGAACCAAGTTATCTGCGGAACAATGTCCGAAGACGGAAGAAGAAGCTGAAGATGTGGCGCATGTACCTTATACTAGTGCGGCTAGAAGCTTGATGTACGCCATGGTGTGTACGAGACCAGATATTGCCCAAGTAGTGGGAGTATTGCGTAGATATTTGTCTAATCCTGGGAAAAAGCATTGGACTACAATCAAGAGAGTTCTTAGACATCTTTGTGGCACATCAGAGTTTGCATTATGTTATGGAGGTTTGGGAAGTAAGAAGAATCTTGATATTGTCGGATCAATTGATGCTGACTGGAGAAGAGACATTGATAGCAGGAGGTCTACAAGCTGGTATGTGTTCAATCTGTTTGGTGCGGCAATAAGTTGGATGAGCAAAAAGAAAAGTGTTGTTGCCCTTTAATCTACAGAAGCAGAGTATATGGCAATAACTCATGCTGGAAAGGAAGTGGTTTGGCTTCAAAGGTTATGTGCTGAGCTTGGGTTTAAACAAAAAGCAGTGAAGGTAAAATGTGATAATCAAGGTACTATCTTCTTAGCAAAGAATCATGCATTGTATTCATGGATGAAGCACATTGATATCCAGTATCACTTCATCCGAGAAAATATTGAATAAAATGTGATAATCTTGGGGAAAGTCGATATAACAGTGAACAACGCAGATTTCTTGACTAAAGCAGTTAGTCTAGCAAAGTTTGAGTGGTATGCTACTGAGATGGGCTTGATGAAACAAAGTCCTGGGGAGTTTTCAATGTGTGCGAAGTATTTACCAAGTGGGAGATTGTTAGAGTTGGTGCATACTTCACGGGACCAGATCTGTAAAACCCCGGATGAACACGGGTTCTCGCTTCCCGGTGAACGAGCGGGGTCTCACTCCCCGGTGAGCGAGCAGGGCCCCACTCCCTGAAAACCGGGCAGGGGTTAGATGGCAGCACCCCCGAAACTTTTGGGCCATGTACATGAGTTGGGCCTAGTTTTTTGCTTGCCGGTTTAGGCTTGGGCCCATGAAGAGTCGTAATTCTGCAGCAGAACGGAAACCTAATTAGACTCTAATTAGGATGTTTTAAGTTCCATATAAATACTCTTTATGTACTGAGCATACATTGTAATATGGGAGAGATTTGTGAGGTTGATAATAAGAAACTTCAGGCAGGACGTAGCCCTATTCTTGGGTGAACCTAGGTAAATCTTGTCTTTTTTTTCAATTATAATTCGTGTGATTGACAGGTCTCGAATCATTCATTGACCAGAGATTAAATTTTTTTGCCTCATAATTTTTTGTGCAAGGTCGGAGCAACTTGGTGTGAAGAACAAGCTATGGCATGGATTCCCAAAAAAAAATTACTTGGCAAGTAGTGTGTTGAAGAAGCCACTTGCTAAGCAAACAACTTGCTGAGTAAGCTACTTAGTGAGCAAGCATCTTGGTGGGTAAGTTCTGATGGCTATAAATAATAACATGTTATATGTGTGTATGATGATCATGATAATGTCATGAAAAATTAAGTTGAATCTAGATCACGTTTGACACTAAGGTGAGGGTTTTACCACTATACTTTGTTATGTTTTAACTTATCCAATTTCGAAATTTTATTAGGGCAACCCATACGACTCAATATATATATATATATATATTTCATTTTCCCTATTTTTCTGTGTTGTGAAGGGGACTAACGAACCAATTGAATAAAGACCTCAAATATGTTAGTTTTGTGCATTGTTCAATGGTAAAGATAAGTACTTACAAATAATCTTGCAATACATACATATTTAGGTGTGTACATGAAATTATTCGATGTTCACAGTGTGTTATATATTCCTTCCTTCATACCTATGTAGAATCATGTTGGATTTTGTTGTATCCTATTTTTCAAAATGACTCAAACTACTATTCAAGATCTCAACTATCTATTTCCCATAAAGTAGGTATTTAATTATAATTCTTATGTCACAAATCATATATGACCGGTCACATCAAGGTTTTCTCTTTAATTAGTAAAGTCAACTAATCTACTCTTAGTAGTCATATCACTAGATTCATTGTACAAATCATAAATAATCAATTTATCCAACATTTTATTTTTAATTTGAGTAGACTATAAAATTCTTAATCCAAATTAAGAAATCGTGAGGTTAATTTGAATCAAACAAGATAAGATTTACGGACAAATCTTTTTAACATTTGCTAGTCGCTAGCTACCTTAGCTTCAAAAGAAATAAGGAATGAAATTTTCAAATTAAGGAATTGAAATTCTTTATTTGGATATTTTCTTGAAATGAAACGTGTTTGATTGTGATGCTAGAGTCACTTTTAAGCTTCTTGCATTTTTATCCATCCTTCCCAAAAGTTTGGCATCATTTGAAGAGTTTTCAAAGATTTTCTCAAAAAAAAATTCTGTTCTCATTTATGGACATCATGCAACTTTTGTACTTCTATGAATAACTAGTCAAACATTATACTTTTATCCTAAAGTTTTTCATCAATGTTTTAAAGAGTGTGTATTCTGCTTAATTTTTCCTAACCAAGCAAAGTTTGGCTAAATTTAAATGACTGGTTTAAAAAGACGGATTTTAAGAAGGGATTCTGAGACCTTAAATTGCTGACTGAAATAACGCCTAAACAGGTGATATTTTCCAATTCCCAAACTCTTTTTCCTTCTCTAATTTCAGTCACTGTCTCTGATCCATCTCTCTTTTTCTCTCTCTTCATCTCGAAGACACACTCACTGCTAGATCTTGTGGCCATACACATGGATCTGGGTTTTGATTTTAACCGATATGGTTGCTGATCTGTTCCTCTAGCTCTGTTTCATGAATTTATTCTTCTACTCTCTGCAAAGTGTTTCTATGAAGACTACTTTTCTGTTTTTGGTGGTTATCAGTTATGGATCACGATCCTCACCGTTTGAAAATTGAAAATAAGTCAAGCTTACGGTGAGATTGAAAGCCACATCATTAAATGCAGAATAATTAAATTCAAATTTGTCAATATGCCTTTCAATCTCACCATGAACTTAACTTTCATTTCAATTTTTAAATGGAGAAGATCGTGGTCCATCAGGGATAAATGTTTCTAAGATGAGCAATAGACTTTTTCAGAAAATGCAGAGAAAAAAGAGGCTGTTTGATAGGCTAGAAACTCTCAAAAATAATTTTTTTTATATTTATGCATGCAAGGATTCAAATGAAGATGTGATTTCAAAGGAGGAAGATGGAAATTCAACGAGTTTGGCAACTGTGAGAGAATGATCTCAGAAACAAAAATTCAAAGCCCCTGAATAAGAAGAGAAAACCTCTATATTTAAAATTTTCTCTTAGATTTGAACTGCAGGAAAAAAAAAAAAAGGCAATTTGATGGCAAGAAACTGAGAACATTTATCTAACTTCAGGATTTCGCATGGAGAGAAAAAAAAGGAGATTTTTTAAATTCTATAGAAAATAACCCAAACAATGTCACTGGAAATTCTTTGTTCAATAGAAATAATCCCTTTTCATTTGAAAAATGCTCAGAATTTTAAAATTCCCTTAACCAAGAACAGCCTAAACCAATTCAGCATATAACTCTAATTAGCAAGGCCAACAACAAAATCCGAGAACATACTGCTGCAAAATCAATATTCTCGGAACACATGAAATTCTAAAATCCAACAATTTAAACCATATATGAAATTTTATCTACTATTTTTTCGCTTCCTTCTCAGCCTCAGCAGCCCTCGTCATCCTGACACTAACATGGCATTCATCCACTCTACACGGAGCTTGTTGAATGCGTTGAATGACTTCATCTCTTCAGTAACCTTCACAAGCTCCACAGTCAGCTTCTCACGAACAATAGGCATGTACTGCCCTTGGACTTGGGTTACTGTTGCAAGTTCCTCAGGAGCAAAATCACCCACCAGCACAAGAAAGTGGGGCAGATATGAAATGTTGAGAGCACAAGCCAACAACAAGGTCTACTCAATATACTTTACCCATTTAAATTACCTTGAATTTGCGAGCACGTCTTGGGAAGACAACCAACTTAGCCTTATAGGTCTTCAACGTTTGAACATTGGATTGGAGACTCTCCAAAGAACGATTTTTACGTTGATGATCAACAGCGATGCCAATAGTGGGTGCCCGTTTCTTTGGAATTCCTGCAGACTGGTGGTAAGTAGGAGAAAAAGAGTCAAACTTCACATGAGACATAGGAAAGATAATATCAATAAATCAATCAAACAAACAGAATAAACATCAATTGCCAAACAACATATTCTCAAAATTCTGGTAAGCCTAGCTCAAAATAAGTTCCGTAATATAATGTATGTATGTGTCAATGCGTGAATACCTGCCTTCCCACGCTAATATATGACAAGTTGTGCTTTCAATCTTGTTTGGATTTCTCACTTATATACTATTATAAATGACAATTGCAAAACATGTTCTCAAAATTCTGAAAAGACTAGCTTAAAACAACTTCCGTAATATACATACAATCATATATGTATGTGTCAATGCGTGTATACCTGCCTCCCCACGCTAATATATGACAAGTTGTGATTTCAATCTTATTTGGATTTATCATTTATATACCATTCTACTTCCAAAGGACCTAAACTAACATTTCTAAACATCTTAAACACTCCTCTTGCACAGTATATATAATACAAATGTCCATGGAAAAATTGGAAAGACAACATTAAGGTTATACAGAACAATTTAAGCAGAAAGAGAGCCCAGGGTACACCTAGTGAAGGGTGACCATCATCTGCAAACATGATGAACTCAAAAACTTGTTTATGAAAACAGTAACAAGCATATTTTGAATATCAGAGATAAATTTTTGTCTGTGACACTAGATAACTGCCTTCATGAACACAAACCAAACATTCCCTGCATCTCCACAAACTAGAAACAAAAGATTTGAGTAAAATAAAAATAAGCCAACCAAACAAGAGACAACCCACCTTTAGCTCTTCAAGAGTAAACCCCCTACCAGCTCTCACTTTCATGTTATACTTTAAAGTTTGGCCATGGAAAATAGGGCGAAGTGGACCAGAAGTAGGTCTAGGAAATATTTTTACAGCTTTCTTTTGCCGAGCTGGAAATAGTTTCAGAGAACAGAAATGAATCAGCCAAAGTAACTAATTAAGAATGAGCATTTTGCAAAGCACAAGCATAATGTGCACACATATTTGAACACATGCACCAGAGAGACAGAGAGAGAACATCATAATAAAAGAAAAATATGGACCAGAAAAGAAGAAAATAGAAAACAAGGGTAAAAGCTACTCACCAATTCTCCTCCTCGTTTTTCTAGCAGGCTGATTAAACCATGTTTTCACATAGTTTTGCCAAAGCTTTTTAAAGTGGCCATTTGGCACAACATAGTTATGATTAACCATTTCTTACACTTACCTGTAAAGTAAATGGCATGAATGAGAAACATCCTCCAATGTCATAAAGTTAATACAATCAAAGACTCCAGATAGTTTAAACAAATGATAAACAGGGATTTTTTTATTATTTTCTAGTCTTGTTTTCCTTTTAATTAAGGTTGCAAGACAACAATCATTGAGATGACATCAAATTTCATTTTTTTGAAGGGGGTTAAGGCAACAGTCATTTCAAGCACATCAAATCTCATTTTGTTCTGCTCAAACATCAAAATAAACCATGAAGTAATCATCGTGGGCACATTTCACCAACATTGAAATACCTGTGACCCCAAAGAGGAACTAACTGTGTGGCTCTGATCAGCGATATGCATCCACATTCTGAAGGATCTCCATGTCAAAGAAAGGTTCAACACATGAATTCTTCGACAGGTGGAAGTAAAGTTTCAAATACAAATGGTGGAGAAATACATAGAAGCAGAGTACCTATCATGGCTTGAATGGGAGCATTGTGTTTAATTTTACTTTTGTTCATATTTCAGCGACATGCTCATGCACAAAAGCAAGCCTAGTTATTTTCATATGGCATTCGAGGAGGCAATTTTAGCAAAAAGTGGTTTCCTGGACGCAAACATTAAAACTAAATAGCCTATAAAGCTCGTCCCAGCAGCTTTATAATATTCATTCATCGTGCCACGGTATTCCTTCACAGCTCTGTGAAGAGCATGGTAGCCATCTTCTTCGTCTTCATCATCCTTGTACTCTGGCCGTAAGTGAACTGCAATGTGTTCTGGACTAGAGTCACTTGGAGGTTCAGTCACCAATTGCCCTAATGCTACAGACCTCCTCACGGACTTCAGTGATCGTTGACTTGAAGATCCTTCGGAATTCGGACAACTCCTATTGTCTATTAATTAGAAGCATTAAACAATGCGGCAAAAACTTCTTTCTGAAGATTCAAACAGATAAGACAAGAAAACAATGAGAAAATTAATATATGTAAATATAAAGAATGATGATCATTAATGATTAAATACTAAAAGATACCATTAGCAAAACTATTGAGGAGGTTTTCAAAAGACTCTCTCAAAAACTTTTCAAGTGTTCTTTTCAAGTCAAATCGAGTATTGTATGGTTGGAAGCATGTCTCGTACTGGAAATCACTCTTACCATTGAAACTTTGAGAATCAATTTTTCTTGTAGTTCGCGTTTTACTGGAGCCTTCACTAGCCCATGACTAAAAAATTTATGAGATCATTATAACTTAATTAATACAATTAGATAAGGAAAACCAAACTTTGACTGTTGAAAGTGTAATAAATTGATAATTTTTTATGATAATAATACTGCAAATAGGCATTACTTTACCTTTGATCCTTTTGCCCTTTCTTTCACTTTTTTGGAAGTTTTGGGTAGTATCTCATATTTTTTATAGTTTCGAATTCCAACCAAAGAGCGACATTTGTACCCCTCAGTTTTGTTATAGTAATACTGGAAAAGAACATACTCATATCCTCAATCATAATTAAAACATAAATTATGTACATTTCAGTAAAAAAAAAAAAATTAAGCAAGATCATTAGAAAAGTACTAGCCAAGAAAACTTAATAATTTTCTTAAAGAGAAATCTACTCATTTAAAACATATTTACTTTAGGCAGTGTCGCAAGCATATAAAATTCAAAGCATAACAAGGAGATTGATAGTTAGGATGGTTATTTATGGTTGATTCATCTTCTAGAAGAAGAATATGCTGGGATTTATGTCCAACTAAAATATTAAAGAATACGAAAATTCAGATCACTGAAGAGTAAAATGAGGAAATAACCCACCTTATCAATTTTACCATTTTTTCGTTGTTTAGGTAGACAAATCCAGTTTTTCAACCATTTAGCCTCTTTTTTATTTTCTACAGCCCTAGATCCCAATGCCACTTGTCCCTCTTCACGAGGCCTTCAATTCTCTTGCTGCACATATTTATAAATGCACTACAACTGACAATATTACAATGTAAATTAATATTAAATCTGCTAAATAAGATAATTTTCTTGTACCATGAATGATGCTTGTCTTTTAGAGCTACATATATATTATACTCATTGAAGGACTACCTTATATTTTTTTGGGGGTAATACTAAAAGGATTTTCAGGCAGCCTGAATGATATATAAGGTAAGAGATCAAAAACTTTAAATGATAATATTTTACTTTAAATTGTGTATAATTGGGGAGAAGACTAGAAGTTAGGGACAAAGTGTCGTTTGAGTGTGTCTTCATGATACATGTATATATCATTGATGACACACAAAACTTAAAAGGTTTTGTAGCTTTGACTTGATCTAAAAAAACTATAAATTCTCTAAAGAGAAAAATAAAAATATATTATAAAAGCTCTTTGACCATCTTTTCGTGTTACGCATTAACTAAAAAAGCCAAAACTAGTCTGTTTCTTCACCCAACATTAGCTTAAAACTAAGATAATTAAAAAAATATTCAATGACTTTTCTAAAGGAAAAAAAGAAATCATATTCAGCTCGATGCATCTTTATATTCTTGTGTTGGCGCGATATGTTATGAATTATACAAGAATTCTAAACCTGTATATGAATCAGCTAAAATATAAAATATTTTCAAGCTTCAATTTTTTCATTATTTAGCTAGAAAATATTAAAAGCTTCATGAACCTTCATGCTGGGACAAATATAATGATAAATTCCTCTTCATCTCATGTGTGCTCAATCATTATATACTTCACTTGTCAAGCAAGACAAACAGAAGAAAAAAAATATCCAAGTTTGGTACAAATATTTAAATGGGATTTCATCATCAAAATTTGAATAAATTAATAAATAATGCATTATGTTATAAGAAATATACGCATAAGTTTAAAAAACAGTTTGGTTAAAAGAAAAAGGGGGAAAACGATAACTTAAAACAAATCTAACACTAGTTCTTTATCTTTTAGACAAATAATAACTATGACTATAACGATAATGACAATCGATTCACTTAGCATATAAATGTATCTAAATTTATTTTAAAACTAACAAAACAAAAAATGGTAGAAATAATTTACCCCATCCATTCCTCTGATATATTTGGCTGATAGACTTTGCTTGTGATCTATATATAAACCATCTCATCCATGCTTTGGAACCTGCACAAAAGTCTCCATGTCAGCCTTTCCCATAAATTGTAAAAAACAAGAATATGTTTTCTTGTGAAGAACTTTTTTCAAACAAAAAAAATCAAAAGACAAATAAGGAAGATCTTGTTAATTTGTTGAACATTTGTAGAAATATTATCAAGTGAATTGTTACCACCCCAAAATCTACATTAAATCTCCTCTGAGAAGGATTCAAAGGGAAGATCTAAGGTGCTTACCTGAATTGTTCTTTGTATAGGAATGGAGAGAATAATTTCTGATAAATCATCAATCCGAACTCTGCAATTCCATCACCACAAGTCAACACCATATGAAAAAATAGAAGAAAATTTTTAACAAGAAACATTAAAATTAAAATAAATTGAATTCTTGAATTTTTTTTTTTGTTAAAGATTAAACCTTGCAAGTTGCACCATATACTCAGATTTATGATCATCACCATCTTCAGTAGCTTCCCACATATTCTTGACTTATCAGATTTAGTGAAAAAAGCAAAGGCTCATACTAGTCATGTATATCGATATATATACATATGTATATGTATATGTGTATATATATATATATATATATATATATATATATCTGAACTTATCTAGGGTTAAGTCTTAAGGTCTTGTTTTACTATAACTATACTTTGTTTTGTTTAAAATTATCCAGTTTTTTATTATTATTGGGGAAACAGTTATGACTCAACCTTGATTTTTATTTCATTTTCTCTCCTCCTCCTTTTTTAAAGTGTGTTGTAGGTGCATGGAAGAACTAGCGAACCAACTTAACAAAGACATCAAATAAGTTACATTTGTTCACCGTTCAATGGTAAAGGTTAGTATTTCATGCATATCTATGTAGAAATATGATGCTCTTTTTTACGTGCTATTATTCAAGATCTCAGTACCTTTTTCTCATTAAGAAGGTATTAAATTGTAATCTCTTTGTCCTACATCATATATGGTTGGTTTTCTCTTTAAAAAGTAACTAATCTACTCTTAGTATCCATTTCACTAGATTCGTTGTATAAATACAAATTAGGCACTCATCCATCATTTTATTCCTAATCTAGTTAGACTACAATTTTTTTAATCTAAATTATAAAATAAAAACAGGAGTTTATTTTGAATCAGACAATATATAATCTTTAGGATCGTACAATTTATGCTCATGAGCTTCAAAAACATAAATGTCAAGTGACTTATTGTCATTTACTAGACAACGATTTCTCATTTTTTTTAATAGCAAAAGACAATCTATTAATCATATTGTAAAAACATGATTTAGATAACTACATTTATATCATCTATTGTTGAATTATTTACCAATCCTATTGCATCGAATGAATAAAAAAACGCAAGCCAATGTAATATGAGTTCATTAATTAACAAGTGATAAAATGCAAAGTTTAAATAACGTATAAGCTTAAGAAACTTGTATTCCAAGTATCACTATGAGATCGGCAATGGACTACATATTTGGCAAAAGCAAAATTTAAATCCATATTCACATCATGATCAATGTTAAATGTTTCCTAAATCTATTTTTTTCTCTCAAAATAATAAATAATATTCTACTTGTATTATTTATTTCCTATCATTCTTCTTAGAACCATGTATTTTTAAATAAATTAAATGTTTTGAAAGTAGTCTAAGTGCCTAAAACTGGAAGTTGTTGTATAACAAAAGTGAAACTGTGCCTTGTGGACTTGTTTATAGAAAGGCTTTAGCTAAACGTATGTTGACTTGTCTAGGGAAATCATACTTTATATACTAATGATAAAAAAATAAAAAAAAAATTGAACTTAAATTTATTGGTCAAGAAATTGAACTTAAATTTTTTGGTCACTCGGGACTATAAAACAATCTAAGCAATGGCCATGCATATCTTAGTTTCTGTCCATAATTAGAATTCCATCAAATTAAAAAAGTGGTGTATGTAAAAGATCACTTTTTCCAATTCTATGTGTCGTTACGACTTTTGGGAGTAAACGATTAATAAATTAAATCATTACAAATTTTTGTTGGTTAAATAACTCTCACCTTCATCTTCATCCTAATGTAGTTCACAAGTTATAACTAACTTCTTGATGGAAGCATAAAATGATTTCTACATTTCATGGGATTTTTTCTTTTAATTAATCAGCTACCATTACTACATTGTGATCATTATTATTATTATTATTATTATTATTGTTGTTGTTGTTGTTGTTGTTGTTGTTGTTGTTTATTAAGATTTTAATCCACACACCCATAGGGAATAAAATCACGCAACTACAAAGAGAAAATTAAATAAACACGAACACCAAAATTTATATGGTTAGCTCCAACGGGCCTATGTCCATAGTAGCACACTTCACTAATAAATCAACCACAGTAAAACTTTTTGGATGGTAGAAAAGTGGTAAAACCCTCTCAACTATCACTATCCCAAATTTCGTTACATCCTCTTAAATAATCCGACCATTGGTTATCTCAGTGTTACAAGACTTTAGATAGCTAAAAATAAAAGACTCTTAGAGCCCTATTTATAATAACTAGTACCCACAATTAGGACTACTTACAATTACTCTTCACCCCAATGTAGGATTTGAGGGGTATCCCAATAAATTCATCTCTTGACTCAAATCCCCAAGCACTTCAACCTATTTTCCCGTGAATATACCACTCATCTATCTCGAGTAAGGATCTCTTTCACTATTGTTGTGAGAGGTGTTCATTCTACTCAAGTTCAATCAAATCTTGTGTAAAATTTGCAAGTTAACAATGTGGATTTGGGGAGGAATGAAGAGTCATGCTCGGGTGTTGAGGTTGTCTTTGAGCTGGAGTCAGCTGATAACGAGTCGCTGAATTGAAGTGCTATAGCTCTTTTATGCAATGTCGTGATTTTGTGGAAGGTTCTTGTTGATATTTGTCTAAGGTTTAAACATGGTTTAAGGTTTAAACAAGAGATTGAAGAATGAATTTCAGCATGTTAAAGGAGTACACACAAGTGTGCGCATCACTTTGGGTGTGTGTGCACACCTCCATTCAGCAAGACAAAGAAATGCGCACAGCTATGAAGGGTCCAGCTTCAGTGTGCACCGCAGTCCTGCTCCTTACAGGCTGTGGTGCCCAACAAGGAGGAAGCCCTGATGGAGGGCAGCGCCGCACCTCTCCCTCACCAAGGCCTCGGCGCCCAGAAAGTGGTGAAAATGGTGTTTTGCCTAGCGCCGCAACATGCCATGTTCAATGCCTAGGCGCTAGGCACACTGAGGCACACATATTCCACTTGATTCAGCCTCTTATTAAATGTGTGGGTGAAAGGTTAAAATGCACAACATCACTTAGGATTGATGGAGGGCCATGGTTGAGTGGTCGTCAAGATCTAAGGGTGGAGATTGACTCTCAAGATTGGACAAGAAGTTTGTGCACTATATAAAGGGTCACCTAGCTTTATTCTCATTAACATTGTTACATAATTTGAGACCAATTGTAAAGAGTGACAGACATACAAGAGAGAATTGTGTGGGAGTGCAAAGACACAAAACACAAGAGGGACTCATTATAGTGAGGCTGGTTGTAAAGAGAGAGGAGTATAGATTAGATAGAGAATCATCTTCTTTCTTCTCTTCTTGGTTTCTTCAAGAACTTGAGGTTTCTTGAAGAGGGTTGCTGGATTGTAAAGAACCATTGATTTAGTGTAGAGAGTTCGGAGGAACTCACGGGGATGTAGGCTATTGCTGAACCTCGATAACAATTACTTGTCTTCTTTCTTACTTTCGTTGCTGTTTCTTTTCTTTACAATTAATTCTAGACTTGGGTATTTGGAAGATCACCACCTGGGCATCTTGTCAAGGTGATTTCCAACAGTTCTCATGGTTTGAGAATGTATGAATATCTTCTCTTTGGTTCCTTTGGGGAGGGAATCAATGTGTTGTTTTTATTTAGTAGTCGAGTGGAGATGTTAAACAGCCTTAAGGTGGATAAAAGTTTATTTGATATGTGGTTTTTGAAGGTGGATCCTTGGTGTCCTACTATAGTAAATGAGGAACAAATTCTGTTGATTCACTGTGAAAGAATCTCTATCCAAGCATGGCATCCCAAGTTCTTCAAACAATTTGTTATTAAGGTCAAGAGTACTTTACACACGGAAATCTCATGAACAAGTGTTTGATAGACATAGATGGGCACTAATATGAGTCAAAAGCCTAAGCTCAAGAGTCTTGGGGCCAAACCATATATACAACCCACTCTCTTTTTTTAATTCCTTCTGATGTGGGATAACTCATATATGGATATCCTAACAAATTAGTATCCCCCTCAAGTTATGTATCGAACTCTCCCTTAAATGGAACTATTCATCCACAAACTCAACCATGTGGTGCTCTAAGCCACTCGAATGTGACCAACTCAAACCAGGCTCTGATTTCTCTTGTTAAGGTTAGGAGTCTTTCACACACTAGAGATATATCGCATGAACACAAGCTTGATAGACATGGATGAGCACCAACTTGACTCAAAATTTTAAAGTCAAGAATCTTGGGCCCAACCTATGTATATAACCCACACATACATTTGTATTTTCTTCTGATGTGGAATAACTCACATGTGTATATCCCAACAAACAATAGTGAAAATTCAGAGAACTAGTAAGTAGAATAATCAAGTCAACTTTGTTGCTGAAAATCATATTTTACACCTAGGTGGAGAATTGTTCGGATAAGCGAAGGCTCGATTGAAACTGGTAGGTTTTGATCAGGTGGAAGCAAATCTGGTCCAAGGGTTAGACTACTTAACCAGAGATGAAATTTTTTTGCCTCATAATTTTTTGTCCAAGGTCGGAGGAACTTGGTGCGAAGAACAAGCTATGGCATGGATTCCCAAAAAAAAATTGCTTGGCAAGTAGTGTGTTGAAGAAGCCACTTGCTAAGCAAACAACTTGGTGAGTAAGCTACTTAGTGAGCAAGCATCTTGGTGGGTAAGTTCTGATGGCTATAATGTATGCATGATGATCATGATAATGTCATGAAAAATTAAGTTGAATCTAGATCACGTTTGACACTAAGGTGAGGGTTTTACCACTATACTTTGTTATGTTTTAACCAGTGTTTTCAGAGGTGAAGGTGTTGAGCGAGGCGTAAGCCCCGAGGCATTGGGGCGTAAGCCTTTTAAAATGTTGGGATGTTTCGAAATTTTAATAAAATAATATTAATTAATTAATTAGAATAATAAAATAATTTTAATTAATTTTTATCAAAGTTTAATACTTTACTAACTCTATAGTGTGATTACAATTTTTATCATTTTTATTTAATGATAAAAAATAGATACATAATTAAATTCAATTTGCTACTTGGGCATTTTCTTAAAGTTGTAGCCCATTAATAACCCTGAGCCGGATAGCTCCACAATAGTCTTACCCGGTTCATTTAGGTTTAAAAACCCGTCTGCTAGGGTTTTGCTTTACCCATTCGTCATTCCCCACTCTAAATCTTAAAGAAAAGCCGCATAGACGCAGCTCAGCTCCAGGAGAGTGTCTTGAGCACTTACATAGACCTGGAAAATGGTTGAGTTTTATTCTTCCCAGTCACTTTACTTAGCTTTATTTACTTATATGCATAACTTTTGAATCTCAGTTTGTCTTTTTAATTTTTTTAGTTAATGTGATTTTAGAACCTGTATTTTCGTTGAATCATTGTTTTCTTATGGTATTTCATGTTTTTGTGATGTTATCCGGATGAGATATGTTTGTTTTTGCTTTAGGTAATTGGATTTGAGTAAAAACTCACTAGGCTTACGTCGAAACACTTGGGGTGTCAAAGCCTATACCCCAAAAAGGTCCGCCCAGTAGTACTTTCGCCCCAGGTTTCACGCCCTGGGGCGTTTTAGCCCGAAATCGCCTCGGGGCGCGCCAGCTTACACCTTTTATAACACTGGTTTTAATTGATCCAATTTCAAAATTTTATTAGGGCAACCCATACGACTCAACCCTTATATATATTTCATTTTCCCTATTTTTCTGTGTTGTGAAGGGTACTAACGAACCAATTGAACAAAAACATCAAATATGTTAGTTTTGTGCATTTTTCAATGGTAAAGGTACGTACTTACAAATAATCTTACAATACATACATATTTAGGTGTGTACATGAAATTATTCGATGTTCACGGTGTGTTATATATTCCTTCCTTCATACCTATGTAGAATCATGTTGGATTTTGTCGTATCCTATTTTTCATAATGACTCAAACTACTATTCAAGATCTCAAGTACCTATTTCCCATTAAGTAGGTATTTAATTATAATTCCTATGTCACAAATCATATATGACTGGTTACATCAAGGTTTTCTCTTTAATTAGTAAAGTCAACTAATCTACTTTTAGTAGTCATAATCAACTTATCCATCATTTCATTCTTAATATGAGTAGACTATAAAATTCTTAATCCAAATTAAGAAATCGTGAGGTTAATTTGAATCAAACAAGATAAGGTTTAAGGACAAACCTTTTTAAAGTTTGCTAGTCGCTAGCTGCCTTAGCTTCAAAACAAATAAGGAATGAAAACTTCAAATTTAGGAATTGAAATTCTTTATTTGGATATTTTCTTGAAATGAAATTTATTTGATTGTGATGCTAGAGTGAGTTTTAAGCTTCTTGTATTTTTATCCATCCTTTCCAAAAGTATCATTTCTTCATATATGTTGAGGAGTGACTGCTTTTGGTATTTATGTGAAGGTATAATTAATATGGAAGACTAAAATCGTTCTATAATCTTTTGAACGTCCCAATTCGTTCTTCGAACGCGCTGAAAACATTGAAATGCATGCTTCATAGGATACCACTTGTCTTCTCTTTATCTAAAGGAATTGAATTCACTTAACAATGGCCTCTGCATTGTTCTTCATTGCATTAATCTCATCGTTGCCCTCTGATCATTGCCACTAATTTTCTGCTTTGATCATAGTAAAGTGTAATATATCCGGGCCGTAGCCAATTAGTAATTGCAGCAGCAATTGGAGATATGATCACTAGCTGGTATGTTGGAATAAGTAGATTTTACTACCATCATAAATTGAAATGGCAGAATTGCAGGAAATGGAAACCAAATTTAGGTGAATTTTATACATAAATGGTATATTGACTGATGTTTGTCCTAAAATATTCTAATTTGTTCCAAATTTATTAAATTTTATTTGTATGTACAAATTCAAGGCTTTAGTTGGTATATTGACCAATGTTTGTTCTACACGACCCCAATTTACTGAGAATAGAAACCAGAAACATCCTTTAATATATTTTTGAAGTTTTAAGGGAAAAACTAACAAAATTTTCGTCAAAATTCAAAAATGACATGTTGACGAGGCACGCAATTATTGATTTGTTAGATAGTATGCTTGGTGAGCAATACCTACCTAATAGTAAACATTCTTGCTAGAACTGATGAAGTGTTTAAATTGCTCACTGCGCGACTTTTATTATGTTTTAAAAAGTGTGCATTCCAGTTAATTTGTCAATATAAACAACTGGTGTATTGACTGATGTTTGTACTAAAATATTCAAATTTGTTCCAAATTTACGTGAATTTATATATATATATATATATATATATATATATATATATATATATATATATATGTACAAATTCAACGCTTTAGTTGATATATTGACCAATGTTTTTTTTCTAAAAGACTCTAATTTACATTATATCTCAAATATATCTCTATTTCAAATTTTTATTTGTCACTTCCTGAAAAGCATGGCACAAGAGATAATAAGAACTTTTTATATTTTGAACAGTATATCATAAACACCCAAAACTTAGAAGATATGTAACAAAATGGGTGGTCAAATTCTGACGGATCTTCAAGTCAAAGAAAGTTGCAACACATGAACTCTTCCTCAGGTGGAAGTCGAGTTTCAAATACAAATGGTGGAGAAATGCCTAGACCGCAGAAGGAGAGGAATGATCTTCTGAAGGAAGTTTTAGCCGCATTGTTTAATTCCCCTAATATACATGAGGTGTTGTATGAATTCTGAAGGATCTTCAAGTCAAAAATCAGTGAGGACCGTGAGGAAGTCTGTAGCATCATGGCAAGTGGTGACTGAACCTCCAAGGGACTTTAGTCCAGAACACATTGCAGTTAGGATGATGGCTACCTTGCTCGTCGCATAGCTGTGAAGGAATACCCGGGGCACGATGAAGGAATATTGTAAAGCTGAAACCTACTTTCTGCTACAATTTCCTACTCAAATGCCATATGGAAATCACTGGGCCTGCTCTTGTGCGTGCACCTGTCCCTGAAATATGAACAAATTTAAAATTAAGCACAATGCTCCCATACAAACCATGGTATGTACTCACTTTCCCATGAATTGTACAAACCGGAATATGATTTCTTGTTGAGAACTTTTTTCAAACAAAAAAAATTGATCAGTCTTGACCAAACAAAATTCAAAAGATAAATCAGGAAGATCTTGTTAATTTGTTGAACATTTGTAGAAATATTCTCAAGTGAATTGTTACTACCTAAAACCGCATAGTATTTTTACTTTCTACAACCACTTTTGAGAAGGATGCAAAGGGATCTAAAGTGCTTACCTGATGTGATATTATCATGAATTTTGGCTACATTGATCCTGGTATGGCGATGGAGAGACTACTTTCTGATAAATCATTGATCTGATCTCTGCAATTCTATCACCACAAGTCAGCACCATATAAAAAAATAGAAAATAAAATTGAACAAGAAACATTAAAATGAAAATAAATAGAATTCATATTTTTTTTTTTTATTAAAGATTAAACCTTGCAAGTTGCACCATATACCCAGATTTATGATCATCATTATCTTCAGCAGCTTCTCCCATATTCTTAACCTATCAAATTTAGTGAAAAAGTAAAGGCTCATGCTAGTCATGTCTATCAAGTTGCGTTATATATATATATATATATATATATATATATATATATATATAGAGAGAGAGAGAGAGAGGTGATCTTGTCTAGGGTTAAGTCTTAAGATCTTGAAAAGATCACTACAGTTAACTGTATCCAATTTGCTATACTATCATTATCCTTTGTTTCGTTTGTAATTATCCAATTATTTATTATTATTGAGGCAACCGACTCAACCTCGATTTTTATTTCATTTTCTCTCATTTTCTTTTTTCAAGCATGTTGTGGGTGCATGAAATAACTAGTGAACCAACTGAACAAAGACATCAAATATATTAATTTTGTGCACGGTAGATGTAAGTACTTGCAATTACTCTCGTGTATGGCTATTATTTAAGATCTCGATATCTTTTTCTCATTAAAAATGTATTAAATTGTAAGTTCTATACCCCGCATCATGTATGGCAGGTTCCATCAAGGTTTTCTCTTTAATAAGTAACTAATTTACTTTTAGTAGCCATTTCACTAGATTCATTGTATAAACACACATTAGCCAATTCATCCATCATTTTATTCCTAATCTATTAGCAATATTAAAATTTTAATCCAAATTAAAAAAAAAAACCATGAGTTTAATTTGAATCAGACAAGATATAAATATCAACTAATTTATTGTCATTCTCTCGATCACAATTTCTCATTTTTTAGCAACAAAAATTTATCAATCATAAAGCAAAAACATGAAAAATTAGTTATCGAGCCATCATATAGTAAAGACTATTTTTGTATCATCGAATCGTTTATAAATCATATTGCATTCAATGAAGAAAAAAAACACAGGGTAATGTAATATGACTCGATTAATTAAGGAGCCACAAACTGCAAAGTTTAAAGAACGAATGAGCTGAAGAAACTGAAAATGTACGTGCCTTGTGGACTTATTTATAGAAGGACTTTAGGTAAACGTATGTTGAAGAACAACAATTTTGGCATCATTTGAAGAGTTTTCAAAGATTTTCTCAGAAAATTTCAGTTCTCATTTACGGACATCATGCAACTTTTGTACTTCTATGAATAACTAGTCAAACATTATACTTTTATCATAAAGTTTTCCATCAGTGTTTTAAAGAGTGTATTCGGCATAATTTTTCCTAACCAAGAAAAGTCTAGCTAAATTTAAATGACAAGTTTAAAAATACGGATTTTTAGATGGGATTATGAGACCTTAAATCCTGGATTGAACTAATGCCTAAACAGGCATTATTTTCCAATTCCCAAACTCTTTTTCCCTCTCTAATGTCAGTCACTGTCTCTGATGCATCTCTCGTCATCTCGAAGATACACTCACTGCTAGATCTCATGGCCATACACGTGGATCAGGGTTTTGATTTTAACTGATATAGTTGATGATCTGTTCCTCTAGCTCTCTTTTGCGAATTTCTACTCTCTGCAAAGTGTTTCTAAGAAAACTACTTTTCAGTTTTTGATAGTTATGTTATGGATCATAATCCTCACCGTTTGAAAATTAAAATAGAATAAAATTTACATTTAGAAATGTCACATCATTAAATGTAAAATATTTAAATTCAAATTTATCAATATGATTTTTTATCTCACCATAAATTTAATCTCCATTTCAATTCTTAAATGAAAAAAACCATGATCCATCAGTGATACGTGTTTCTAAGATTGGCAATAGAGACTTTTTCAGAAAATGCAGAGAAAAAAGAGGCTGTTTGATAGGCTAGAAACTCTCAAAATAAATTTTTATATTTATGCATGCAAGGATTCAAAGGAGGAAGATGGAAATTCGACGAGTTTGGCAACCGTGCGATAATGATCTCCAGAAACAAAATTTCAAAGCCCCTGAATAAGAAGAGAAACCCTCAATATTTCAAATTTTCTCTTAGATTTGAACTGCAGAAAAGAAAGGCATTTTGCTGGCAAGAAACTGAGAACATTTATCTAACTTCTGGATTTCGCATGGAGAAAAAAAAGGAGATTTTTTAAATTCTATAGAAACTAACCCAAACAATGTAACTGGAAATTCTTTGTTCCATAGAAACAATCCCTTTTCATTTGAAAATTCTCAGAATTTTAAAAATCCCTTAACCAAGCACAACCTAAACCAATTCAACAGACAACTCTAATTAGCAAGGCCAAGAACAAAATCCGATAACATACTGCTGCAAAATCAATATTCTCGGAACACATGAAATTCTAAAATCCAACAATTTAAACCATACATGAAATTTTGTCTACTACTTTTTCTCTTCCTTCTCAGCCTCAGCAGCCCTCTTCATCCTGACACCAACATGGCGTGCGTTCATCCGCTCTACACGGAGCTTGTTGTATGCATTGAATGACTTCATCTCTTCAGTAACCTTCATAAGCTCCACAGTCGGCTTCTCATGAACAATAGGCATGTACTGCCCTTGGACTTGGGTTGCTGTTGCAAGTTCCTCAGGAGCAGAATCACCCGCCTGCACAAGAAAGTGGGGGAGATATGAAATGTTGAGCACACAAGCCAACAACAAGGTCTACTCAATATACTTTACCCATTTAAATTACCTTGAATTTGCGAGCACGTCTTGGGAAGACAACCAACTTAGCTTTATAGGTCTTCAACCTTTGAACATTGGATTGAAGACTCTCCAAAGAACGATTTTTACGTCGATGATCAACAGCAATGCCAATAGTGGGTGCCAGTTTCTTTGGAATTCCTGCAGACTGGTGGTAAGTAGGAGAAAAAGAGTCAACCTCACATGAAACATAGGAAAGATAATACCAATCAAACCAACAAAATAAACATCAATTTCCAAACAACATATTCTCAAAATTCTGGTAAGCCTAGCTCAAAATAACTTCCGTAATATCATATAAGTACGTGTCAATGCGTGAATACCTGCCTCCTCACACTAATATATGACAAGTTGTGCTTTCAATCTTATTTGGATTTATCATTTATATACTATATAAATGATAACAGAATAAACATCAATTGCAAAACAACATGTTCCCAAAATTCTGGCAAGACTAGCTTAAAATAACTTCGTAATATACATACAATCATATATGTATGTGTCAATGCATGTATACGAGCCTCCCCACGCTAATATATGACAAGTTGTGATTTCAATCTTATTTGGATTTATCAATTATATACCATTCAACTTCCTAAGGACCTAAACTAACATTTCTTTTTTTTTTTTGTTAAGTTACTAAACTAACATCTTAAACACTCCTCTTGCACAGTATATATAATACAAATGTCCACGGAAAAATTGGAAAGACAGCATTAAGGTTATACAGAACAATTTAAGCAGAAAGAGAGCCAGGGTACACCTAGTCAAGGGTGACTATCATATGCAAACATGATGAACTCAAAAACTTGTTTGTGAAAACAGTAACAAGCATATTTTGAATATCAGAGATAAGTTTTTGTATGTGACACTAGATAACTGCCTTCATGAACACAAACCAAACATTCCCTGCATCTCCACAAACTAGAAACAAAAGATTCGAGTAAAATAAAAATAAGCCAACCAAACAAGAGACAACCCACCTTTAGCTCTTCAAGAGTAAACCCCCTACCAGCTCTCACTTTCATGTTATACTTTAAAGTTTGGCCATGGACAATAGGGCGAAGTGGACCAGAAGTAGGTCTAGGAAATATTTTTACAGCTTTCTTTTGCCGGGCTGGAAATAGTTTCAGAGAACAGAAATGAATCAGCCAAAGTAACTAATTAAGAATGAGCATTTTACAAAGCACAAGCATAATGTGCACACATATTTGAACACATGCACCAGAAAGAGAGAGAGAACATCATAATAAAAGAAAAATATGGACCAGAAAAGAAGAAAATAGAAAGCAAGGGTTAAAAGCTACTCACCAATTCTCCTCCTCGTTTTTCTAGCAGGCTGGTTAAACCATGTTTTCACATAGTTTTGCCAATGCTTTTTAAAGTGGCCATTTGGCACAACATTGTTATGCTTAACCATTTCTTACACTTACCTGTAAAGTTAATGGCATGAATGAGAAACATCCTCCAATGTCATAAAGTTAATACAATCAAAGACTCCAGATAGTTTCAACAGATGATAAACAGGGATTTTTTATTATTTTCTTGTCTTGTTTTCCTTTTCATTAAGGTTGCAAGACAACAATCATTGAGATGACATCAAATTTCATTTTTTTGAAGGGTTTAAGGCAACAGTCATTGCAAGCACATCAAATCTCATTTTGTTATGCTCAAACATCAAAATAAACCATGAAGTAATCATCGTGGGCGCATTTCACGAAGACTGAAGTACCTGTGACTCCAAAGATTGTTGGGGCCTTGATGAGCAAAAGAAATTCCATATATATGTATGCATATTATCAATTGAAGGTTCACATGTATGTATTTAAGTATAGAAATCAAATAACTGCACATTCGACCTGGTGGACCAGATTTAGTAGTTTATGTCCTTGTCTCTAAAGAGGGTAAGACTTCAATGTATTCAACCTCAATGATGCAAAATCATTTCATCAATTTTAGTTCTAACAATAGGTCCTAACAGTATATAATCTTCAAGAAACATTGTCCTGTCTTTTGAAAAGTAAATCCATAATTTTATAAGAAACATCATCCTTTCTTTTGACAAGTAAATCTCATTACATACAAAAGCAATTTGCATGATATAAACTCTTCCAATCTCAATTTCTATAATTATCTACTGCATTTTATGCATAAACCACCAAACACAAAGAATTAATAAGAAATAGAGAAAGGTGACATGATGTAACACAGAATGATATCAGAAAACATTACAATACATACAAATAATGTTCTTCAAGCACTTTCTAAATAGTTCACCCGGTCAGGGAAAATGAAACCACTTGGTTGGCTTGAGTTCTTGGTTGGCTTGAGTTCAGTATATCAATGAATTGTAGAAAGCAGGAATCAAGGCATTCTTATACCCAATATCTTTATTGGTGTTCCAACAAATAAAGCAAATGGTTAGTTTCTTAGGTAACTCTAGCATACACATACAAAGAAGAAAACCGAATAGAATGACCAAAATATAAAAGCCATAACAAACAGCAAATACACACACGCAAAAAATGAAAGACCATGAGATTTTGAGATCTGATAATTAGCCCATAACAATCTGTATAATTTAAACCATAAAAAAAAATTGAAATCACAAGCCCGCATAGCATATCAACTCACTGTAATCTAAATAAAAGTTACCTACGTAGATTTCACTTCTATTACTCATTTCTTCATTAATCACTAAAACAAAGCTAAAAGTTTCAGATTGACAACAAGAAAAACCAATGAAAGACATTTCCTCTGCAACCAATCAAACACTAAAATTCCAAATAGAAACAATAAATCAAAATATAACAAAGAAAGGAAACTGTTGAAATGCGGAAAATAGAGGGAAAACTTACAATAACGCCGATGAAGTGTAGCATCAACCGTGGAAGGAGTCTCTCACCCTCTTTCCTCAGCCGCTAAGGTATTTTTAGTTTCGTTATATATATATATGGGAGATAAAAAAAAGTATAATTTAGTTTTAGAAAACCCTAGTTTCTTGGGCTATTGACGAGTGGACCGTGGCCACCCTTAGCTGGACGTTAGCCCAATTTTAATTTACAAAAAACTGAAGTTTGCCCAATTACCTATCAGTTGTTTGACGTCGTATCATCGTTTGGACTTTGGATTACAAACTGAAGTTTGACGGCATTAAAGCGTTGTTTGAAATCAGCTTTACTCACCGATTAAAACTGATTTTCTTCAATTTTAGTCACTCGAAGAAAATCAGCTTTAATCACTATCTTATAGAATGAGATCGGATTAAAGTTGAAGTTAAATTGGATTGTTACTTTAATAATTGATAATATTTAGGAAAAATTACATTCGCATTATTGAATAATAATGTATTCTACCTTCGTATCACCGTGTTTATAAAATCTACACACACCACTAGATTATATTTGATTTTCATTTCACTGTTAACTTTTGTCAAAAAAATTAAGTTATGAAATTGCCCATATATAAAAAAACATTTTGCATGTCTAATTTACGCTAAGTTGACTTGGGTAATTTCTCTCTCCCCTCTCTCTTTCTTTTCTCTCTCAATTTGATTAAGAGAAAAACCTAAACACTTCCTAACACTAATTTCTTATACTCTAGCCCTAAATTGTTCATTGCTAACTAAACTCCTAACATCCTTCACTTTGCTCATAAGCTACTAGTTGCAGACATTCTTCGATGTAGACCATATCGACGACGATCATCAGATTGAATGGTGGATTCAACGCTTTCATTTGATCTTGATTATTCCAGCACAAAATCGAAGTCTTTAAGTTTTTCCCAATGACTGATTGTTGTGCTTCAATGTGGGCATGACAAGGGCGATGTTAGCAAGGACGATGTTCATCAATCTGTGAAGGTGAAAGGCCATGTTAACGGCTCCACAGCTGGCGTCGAGCTTGATTATGCGACAACAGGAGTGAAAATTGAGGATTTTGTTCTTTGTTTTTTATATTTCGTTTTCTGTTTATTTTGGATTTCTTAGGTTCTAATTTTGGCAAAAAGTAAAGTAAAAGTTTTTCCACATTTTCTAGACAATCAAACAGAGAATTATTAGGTGTTTTGAAATTTTGATTTTAAAGTTAGGGCTTTAACTGGGTCAAAGGTTCGAAAATAAATTTTGATTTAGTTGAAAAGCAATGATCTAACTCTTTGATCTCCTAATGTTTCGTTTGATGAAGAATATCGTACTACGGTTCCTACACCTACACATCTTATAAGGTTGGAGCTGACACTCAATTTCTGTGTGTTCTAAAATGATATTTTAAACTAATTTGACCTACAGATTTGTTCAAATTAAACTTTTGAACAATGAAGATAGTATGCACGGTCAACGTGAAGTGAGTCTAAGTTTTGAAAATATATATTCATGGTAGAAATGGTAAAAACGTATTAGAAGTATCTTTTGGTTTTAAAAATATAATTGATGACCTGTCACGCTTTTTAATCGAAAAGATAGCTTTGACTTACTGAATGTTAATAGCAGTTGTGTTTTTGTGACAAAAATCAAATTATGAATAAGACAAATGGTGTATATGTATGTTTTAAAAACATGATAATACAAGTATAGAATTTGTTATATCCCAATAATACGAATGTAATTTTCCCTAATATTTATAATACCTAAAAAATATGAAAGTTAGGTTAAAATAGAACAAACATAAGCAGTTTATAGTTGAATTTAAATTTAAAACTTTTCATCAACTAAACATGTCCTTAACATTTCCTTACACATTTTATTGGATAAATATATAGAAATTTCACATATTACATCACCTTTCCTTTGCCTTGTGAAACACTTTCCAAAGTAGAAAATGAATATATATATATATATATATATATATATATATATATATATATATATTTCCTTCCTTAGAAGACTAGATTTTATTTATTTTTTCTTTTTGAAAACTGCTTAGTAATCTAATCTATTCATGGAGGACTGATAAACGCTCCCCTTTTAATGTTTGACTTTAGATCATATATCAAGTCCTTAGGCACATTAAGTGCAAATTGTAGAACCGTTGGTGATATGGCACTCAACCCAGACTCCTTAGTAGCTAACCCTTCGATGCCAGGCCTGTAGGGGAAAAAACAAAGGAAATAAGATGTAAACGATTACTGTTAGTTCATACAAACAGGATATATAACTAGCTTCTAGCGATTTATAGTTAGGAAACAGAAATATTATATAAACTCTCCCATTTGATAATTAGATACACGAAAGAAAACGTTAAACTTTTAATTTTTCAATTTTTCATACTCTCATTTTTTTACTCTTACTAAACAAACACGTATTAAAATAAATAATTTCCTTTATCAGTTTAACATCTATAGGAAATGAAAATATTCTATTCATTTGCGAGTCAAGTTACCTAATAATCCTATGTGAAATTTCTCATAGGATAGGATTTTTATTTAGGGGATCGAAATTCTTATAATCATGTATAGCAGAAGGTTGTTAAAGATTTTTATTTTTCTTTCTCACCCTTCTTTTCATTACCCAAAAAAGAGAATTTAAGTGGAAAAAAACAACTAGAAGAAAGAAAATTGCTTACGTTGTTGTTGTTAAGATAGAGAAACACTCCATTCCTTCTCCGCCTGCAATCATGGCGACCACGAAAAATCTTGGCACGACAAGCAATTGACCAGTCTTAATTTTGGTGTCCAAAGTACGTTTACCATTTATACCCACAATCTGTACCTTACCATTCCCATTGACAACATAAAATACTTGAACACTGGCATTGTTAGTGTACAATGGAGAGATCATGGCATTAGCTTCAAGTTTTATAAAGCTGCAACTTAGCCCAACATCTTCAAGGAAAGGAAAATCAGCTTCAGTTAATGTACTACTTATACCCCCTCCCTTGACATTGATATCAGCATGGCATGAAAAATCATTAATTTTCTTGATATACTTGTTAACAGAGTCGTCGTCCATGTAATTTTGGGCTATGCTCTTTGCTTCTTCTTCAAGTAATTTGATGATCAGAACACCGGTTTGATTTTTGGCAATTTCAGTTGCTTGTCCTTGTTCCATGTTGAAAGCTCTACTCACAAATTCAGGGGAGAAACTGTTGAATAAGTAGAGTACAAAACTCTAATTATTTTTAGAAAGAAGAAAATAAAACACTCTAAAGAGAACTCACAAAACACTAATTAGCAAAGCTTTTCTTATTTAGCACTTAGCTTTGTTTTTCTTCTTGATGAATTACAAGGCTTAAGGACTTGAGTATTTATAGCAAACCAAATGAAATCTACACCACACATATAATTAAACTAAATTTATTTACTACCATACAAACCCATTAAGCACCTAATTATGTTGTCTTTCACACAACCCATTAAGCACCTAATTATGTTGTCTTCCACACCACCCATTAAGCACCTCATTATGTTGTCTTCCACACAACCTCACCAATAGCAACATACCTAACTTTGCCCCACTTTGTAATTGTAAGCAATTACATCATCAAACTAGCTATGGGCTTGAACAACATTATTGGACTTAGATTGGGTTGGGAATTACTTATGGTGGGCTAATATTTATTCTCAACATGGACATTATGTGGTGGAGGAAATGGAGATTGGTTTTGAAGCCGGGTCTGCTTTGTTCCCACTCTTAGCCAGCAGCTAGGCCTAACATTGACATTGATTCTCAACACTCCCCCTCAATGTCAGTTCTCATTCTTTGCACTGTGCTGAGCTGACAGCGAAACATTTCGAACTTGCTAGTGCTCAAACCTTTTGTGAACAAGTCCGCAGCTTGATCATCTGTCTTGATTTGCCTCATCTCAATCTCTTCTTGCAGAACCTTTTCTCTGATAAAATAATAGTGCACTTCAACATGCTTAGTTCTAGCATGAAAGATTGGATTCTCCGCTAAACGAATTGCTGACTGGTTGTCACAGTACAACGGAACTGCGTAATCTACTGAATGATGTAGATCATTCATCAGTTGTATCAGCCATGTACTTTCTTGAGCTGCCATTATTGCTGCCCGATACTCAGCTTCTGTGGTTGACAATGATACTGTCGGCTGTCTCTTACTACACCAAGAAATCGTTTCAGAACCAAGCTTAAACACATACCCAGTTGTTGATCTCCTGGTGTCATAATCTCCCGCATAGTCAGCATCACAGTAACCAACTAACTTGCAGTCTTCACCTTTCTTGTACAAAAGACCATAGTCAATTGTACTCTTCACATATCTCAGTATTCGTCGAACTGGTTCCAAATGAGGCTTCTTTGGATTTTGCATGTACCGACTCATCACACCAACTGCATAAGAAACATCAGGTCGAGTCAAGGTTAAGTAGATCAGACTACCTACCAATTGTCGATACATCGTTGCATCTTCCAAATCTTTTCCTTCATGTGCACACATTTTGG